>SEYY01004792.1:37500-45000 GCA_009176605.1 Armadillidium nasatum
AATAATAATAAAAATTAATAATAATGATAAATAAAAATAATAATAATAAAATAATAAAAAATAATAATAAATAATAATAAGTAATAATAATAATAATAATAATAATAATAATAATAATAATAATAATAATAATAATAATAATAATAAATAATAATAATAATAATAATAATAATAATATATAAATAATAATAATAATAATAATAATAATAATAGTGGATCAATACGAATTTATGTACATTTTTTTAATTTTGCGTGCATATGATTTTATTGATCTTTCATTTTTTATGTCATCTGGAAGGTTGTTAAACAGATTGGTGGAAGTATAGCTTACTGCTTGTCGTGCTTTAGTGAGCCTGTACAAAGGTGGTTTTTAGGTTATTGTTGTTCCTTAAGGTTATTCCTCTTTCAATTTGATTGTTTTGGTGGTTTGTTTTTAGGAATTCGCATGTGTTATTATTTATTATTTTGTGGATTTCCTTTAGGAGGGAGAGGTTTAGTAGATGTTCAAATTGCAATATGTTAAGTTTTTTAAAGAAAGGTGGTGTATGACTATAGAAGTCTCTACTGCCGCTGAGAAGTCTTATGATTCGTTTTTGCATTGTTATGATTTGTCGTGTGTTTGATTTGGGTGTTGTTCCATATACAGAGAGACAGTAGAGTATGTGGGGGTGAACGTGTGCAAAATATATTTTTCGTAGAACATACAGTGGAATGGATTTTATTAATTTAACAAGGATGTACATATATTTTGCAAGTTTTTTTACTAATGTGTTTATGTGTTCTTTAAATGTTAGTTTGTCGTCTATAATGATTCCCAGGATTTTCGCGGTATTTGTTCGGGTTAGTTCGACATCTTTTAGTTTTATTTTAAAGTTTTCTCCTATATTTTTGTTGCTTATTGTAATGTAAGAGGTTTTTTGAATGTTTAATGATAGTTTATTAGAGTCGACCCATCTCGTGATGTTTGTTAAAGAGCTTTCAACTTTTTTGGAGAGTGTTTCGGGGTTCTTGTCATTTATCAGTATTGATATATCATCTGCGAATGAGACAGAGAAGGAGTCGTGTGACTTTATTAAGTCGTTTGTATATATTGAAAATAGAAGCGGAGCAAGTATGGACCCTTGTGGAACACCAGATTTTATTTGTTGTGTGTTGGAGAGTATATCACCTAACTTTACATATTGTTGTCTACCTTTGAGGTAAGTTTCAAACCACTGCAAGTTAGGCCATCGAAACCCAGTCTATTTAATTTGGTTAATAGGATATCATGGTTTATTGTGTCAAACGCTTTGGTGAAGTCTAGTAGCAGAAGGACGGAGGAGTCTTTATTTTCTAAGTTTTTATAAAGTTTTTCGGTCAGACAGATAAGCGCGTCCGATGTTGAACGCCCTTTTCTGAAGCCGAACTGGAAATCGCTAAGTAATGAATTTGAGGTAAAATATTCAGTCAGCTGTTCAAATATTATTTTTTCAAAAAATTTTGCTAATCGTGTGGGTAATGGATATGGGTCTATAGTTTTTAGGGAGGGAGGGATCGTCTTTCTTAAATATAGGCGTCACGCGGGAGATTTTAAGGGTAGACGGGAAAACACCTAATAGGATTGAAGCATTGAATAAGTGAGCTAGTGGGATGGAAATGATGTCAGCCACGAGTTTGTATTTGTGATTTGGGACGCTCAAGATATCACATTTTTTATTTTTTAGGCCTACTATTTTATTTTGGACATCTAATGGGGTAATGTTTTCAAAAGTGAAATGCGAGTTGCACTGAGGTAAAAATGATTCAAAGTTTGTTTGATCTGCTGAGCTGTTTGTTAAAATTTCGGTTCCAATATTGATAAAATAACTGTTAAGTGAATCTGCGATCTTCCTTTGGTCAGTTAAGACTTCACCATTTATTGATAATTGGTTTATTTGGTGGGTATGTTCTTTGTTTTTATTTATAAGGTTGTTTATGAGGCTCCACGTTGCTTTTGTATTGGTGTTTACCTCGCAGAATTTGTCAGTGTAATATTTTCTTTTCGCCTTTTTTAATAGTGCTTTTAATAATAATAATAATAATAATAATAATAATAATAATAATAATAATAATAATAATAATAATAATAATAATAATAATAATAATAATAATAATAATAATAATAATAATAATAATAATAAAAATAATAATAATAATAATAATCTTATTAGGGCGCATTCTTTTGACAGATTAAGCCCGATGATGACCACTGCAATTCTTTTCCTTTATTTTAAAAAATCTTACGTTGTTTTCTTTCTATTACAATTTATACACCTACATTAGTATCACTGATTCTACCTATATTTAAAGAGCTCCTACTCGGGGAGAAGAAGCCTGTAGAAAAAGGGTTAAAAAGAAAACATTCACGATAAAGTGAGATTGCATCTACTGCATCTATATATGCATCATTGAATCTATATATGCAATGGTTAAAAGAGAAATTTTTAAGTTTAAGAGGTCGTGTTTCAAATATGGAAATAAAAATCTTTGTAAGATTAATTTGAATCAGTGTTTTTGACGTCACAACATTAGCTTTAAAAAAAATTTTTTTTTCTATATATTATATATATTATATTATATATATATATATATATATATATATATATATATATATATATATATATATATATATATATATATATATATATATATATATATATATATATTATATATATATATATATATATATATATATATATATATATATATATATATATATATATATATATATATATATATATATATATATATATATATATATATATATATATATATATATATATATATATATATATATATAATATATATATATATATATATATATATATATATATATATATATATATATATATCTATATATATATATATATATATATATATATATATATATATATATATATATATATATATATATATATATATATATATATATATATATATATATATATATATATATATATATATATATATATATATATATATATATATATATATATATATATATATATATATATATATATATAATATATATATATATATATATAATATATATATATATATATATATATATATATATATATATATATATAATATATATATATATATATATATATATATATATATATATATATATATATATATATATATATATATATATATATATATATATATATATATATATATATATATATATATATATATATATATATATATATATATTTTATTTTTTTTTTTTTTTTTTTTTTTTTTTTTTTTTTTTTTTTTTTTTTTTTTTTTTTTTTTTTTTTTTTTTTTTTTTTTTTTTTTTTATTTATATATATATATATATATATATATATATATATATATATATATATATATATATATATATATATATATATATAATATATATATATATATATATATATATATTATCTATTGTTTCGGTAATCCTTAGTGAGGATAGTAGCTTTAATTTAATGAAGGTTCGGTATGAAAAATGATAAAAATATTGCAGGTAATAATGCTACATGAAAATAGCGTTTAAACAAGCCAATGAGAGAAGAGAATGTCAAATTGACGTAACTGACGCCAAATTAAGATTTTAAAAGAGAGTTACAAAGCAGTTGGGCAGTCGTCAGAGGCGCGGGATCTCTTGATGCCAAGTCCAACACTTATAAATTATCTATTAATTGTTTGAACTATTAAAAATATCTACCCAATAAGATAATATTGCAAGCTATCAGATCTATTTTTGTTTTAATAATATCATTTGATAATATCTTTGCTACTTTGATCGTTTGTGATGTTTACCTTTTTGAAATTGCAAGCTTAATAAAGATTACAAATGTTTATTGAAGTTTGGGTTTATCCACTATCTAATCTTATTCCAAAATGGTGAGCGCCCCAGAGTGAAATTTAATTGAACACCGTAACCTTCATTAAAAATATTTAATTAATTTAAAAAATATATATATTCTACAGAAACAACAAATTCTAAGACATATGATATTTTTTTTTTTTTTTTTTTTTTTTTTTTTGCTGAAAGAGTGGAGTTCAATCTCGAAAGCTGTAAACCGATACATTCCCCGCTCCCCCTCCCACGTTATTGGAGTCAAGTATTTGGGATAAAAGAGGTGAAGAAAACAGACCTAAATGAGCTCTGAAGAAGGTAACCACATTCTTTTAAAAAAACAGTAGAAAACAAAGAAAAGAAGAAGAAACTCACTTGCCTCTCGGAGTAGAAAATAAGGCCTTAATTAAGGTTGTAAAAAGGGGTGAAAATTTGATTGAACATATTTTCACTCTTACCCCCAAATACTGTAACAAAATTTTAACAATCCTCCCATTCGGGAGGTCGAGAATTAGAAAAAGAGATGGGAAAAATCTTAAGAAATATTTAATAGTGATGATACATTTTGAAAAATCTTGGAGAATTAGAGCCCCGCACAAGGGAGAAAAGGAAAATCTTCAAATTTGGAAGTGCAAGTGAGGAAAAACTTCAGATTTTGGTCATAAATTAAAATGGTGAATTGTTTACTCGAGATAGTTTGTGGAAGGTTGTGTCTGTTAGTGCTCCAATGCTAGTATGTGTGTGTGTTTGTGTTTTTTATAGTTTTAAATGTGTGTTATGTTTTTAATTTTTCCTAAAGTGTATAGTGTTTTAATCTCTTAGTGTTTTAAATTAATAATAGGTTATTTTTATTGTCAGTGAAGTTCGTCATTTTCAGATAAGTATTGTTTTAACCTAAGTAAACTTTTACTATTTTAAATATACTATATATTTTCTTAGGTCTTTTAACTGAATTTCTTTAGCATAAAATTACTTTACAATTTGTTTTCATAATTATATATTTAATATTTTTAATATTGATTTTTTAAATAGTTTTAATAATTTTAATATTAATTATTTTGTTTTTAATGTTAGTTTACGATACTCTGTGCTTGCGTGAGTGCGTGTGTGCGTGAGTGAGTGTGTGCGTGCGTGCGTACGTGCCTGTGTCCGTGATTGAGTGTGTCTCCGTTTTTTTTTTTTTTTTTTTTTTTAAATGTCTGATCTGAGTGATCGTGGGGTTGGGCGTAGGCGGGACCTTTCTATTTCCTTTGCTAACGTCCCTGTCCTTCGATCTAATTTAGCATCTGTTGAACACCACCTCTCTTACTCTCATTCTAACCTTCTACTTCTGTCTGAGACCCAGATGGACAGGGATTCTTTCTCTAGCAATCTTAATGTCTCTAACTACAACTTTTTTCACAATTTCCGTCTAAATGGTGGAGTCTGTGCCTATATTAACATTAACACTCCTGTGACACGTCTCGAAAATTTAGAATCTCCTACTTTCGACGTTTCATGGCTTAAAATCTGTCTTCCTGCTACTACTATTATCTATTGTTTCTGCTACTGCTCCCCTAATGGAACAGATTTTCCAGTTTTTTTTTCAAAATCTTACTACTTCTCACAAGACTGTCACTTCCTCTCATCCTGAATGGTTAGGTTCCTCTCATTCAGATGCAGGTGGGAAGGAGGCCAAATCATTCAGCATTCTTAACGACCTGGAGCAATTGACTAAGGAACCTATACACATTCCAGATCGTCCTAACCAATTCTTGAATACACTTGATTAATGTTTCACCACTACTCCATCTTGATATAAATACACCATTTTCCCTCCTATTGGTAACTCTGACCATAATCTTATAGCTCTTAGTTATAATGCTCTCTCTCCAACTGCTCCACAATGTCCTAAACGTACTTTCTGGCACTTTAATCGGGCTAATTGGGGGGCAATGAGCCGCTTCTTTTCTAACTCTCATTGGAGTGAATCTTGCTTTGTCTCGGGGGAAGCTTCTGTCTCTGCTGAAAAGATAGGGGCCGTAATCCTTGAAGAGATGGGAAGATTCATTCCATCTTCAACTAAATCTTTTTCTCCTCAAAATCCATGGTTCGATGGCAACTGTTCTCTTGTCCTTTGGGAGCGAGATAATGCTTATCGTGAATGGAAAAACTCTCCTTCTCCTATCACTCTTGCTAATTTTCATTCAGCTCGAAATCGTTGTAGGGATGTTCTTCGACGGACTAAGCGTACTTTCAAAAAAAGAAAGTGCGCTAACCTCCATGGATCTCCTACTGATAAAAATTTCTGGCCTCTTGTCAAAAATTATCTCTAATAACTTCTGTAAATCTACCTTTCCTCCTTTTATTTTCTCTGATGGTTCTGTAGCTAATACTCCCTCTGAAAAGGCTAATCTCTTCGACCTCCTTTTTCTCATCTAATTCCACCCTGCTCGATTCTGGCATCCCTCCTCCTACTCCTTCTCCTCTCAGGTGTCCCATGTCCTCTGACCTGTAATTACTCATGATCAGGTGCATGGGATCCTGAAATCTATGAACGTCAGGAAGGCCAGTGGCCCGGATGGCACTTCCCCCTCGTGTTCTGAGGGAGTGTGCTTCCGAGTTAGCGCATGTCCTCGTTCAGCTCTACTCTCTATGCCTTATTACTAATACTTTTCCTCTATGCTGGAAGCGTGTATCTGTTCAGCCGATCCCGAATAAAGGTAGCCTCTCGGACCCTTCTAACTATAGACCTATAGCTCTCACTTGTGTTCTGTCTAAAATTTTTGAAACTCTCCTCAACTCTCATTTCCTGGATCATTTGGAGTCTCATTCTCTTCTCTCAGATCACCAGTATGCCTTTCTACGCTTGAGGTCAACTGGTGACATACTTTCCTATCTTACTGATCAATGGTCTTCTGCCCTTAGGAACTTCGGAGAGTCTTGTGTGGTGGCGCTTGACATATCTAAGGCTTTTGACCGGGTATGGCATGCGTCACTGCTCTCCAATCTCTTTTCTTTGGGTTTCCTCCTTCCCTTTTCTTACTCTTGTCTAGTTTTCTCTCAGATCGTTCCATTTCGGCACTTGTAGATGGAGCGACCTCTCTCTTCCTCCTTTTCTGTCAACTGTGGTGTTCCTCAGGGTTCTTTTTTATCTCCAACTCTATTCTTACTTTTTATTAACGATCTTCTCAACTGCACTTCTAACTCTGTTCACTCTTATGCTGATGACTCAACTCTACATTCTTCTACTCATTTCAAATCTGCTCCCTCTTTTGCTTCTAGAGTTGCTTATCGTCTTCAACTTTCCGATTCTATTCTTGTGGATTTGGATGAAATTTCCCAGTGGGGTCATAGCAACCGTGTGAAATTAAACTCTTAAAAAACTCAACTTCTTCACATCTCCCTCTCAAAAACACCTCCTAACTTTCCTATCCTCTTCGATGACTCTCCCGTCTCACCTGTAAATAACATTAGCTTTCTTGGTCTTAACATAAGCAATTAGCTGTCTTGGAAACCACATATCACAATGGTTGATAAAGCGGCCTCTGAGAAGCTTTGAATTCTATTCAGGTTACGAGAATTTTTTTCTTCTGAGCAGTTACTCCAAATAAATAAGGGTCTTATTCGCCTTTGTAAGAAGTACTTTTCGTTCTCACATTTGTGGGGGC
>SEYY01004792.1:50000-54721 GCA_009176605.1 Armadillidium nasatum
CCGGTGAACTCGTCTACAACATTTCTATCCAGAACAACCTTGAGCAGTTGGTGCAAATCTACCCATACCTCTGACCATCTTGGTGATGAACCCACACACTGATCTTCTCCTTACTTCTTATCCTTATACTTATACTGTTAAATCTTTCTCCTCTGAGTTTCTGATCACTTACAAATATCTCCGTATCTGTCTGTCTCTTCAAGTCTTCCCAGAAGAACAGGACCCTAGCTTAGGAAGAGGTGATTTCTGGCACATCGGTGCTGCTAAATATCTGACTTTTGGTAGTATTCTTTGATTCCCTTGGAATGTTTATTGTTTCGTGGGTGGTGTCCCTCGGAGTTGCAGAATGATTACTAGGTGATTCTCTCTTGCTTGAGGCGTAATTCCATATTCTTTCCCTCTACTAAACCTAAGTTTAACTCGTTTTTCTCGCTATCCCAGTAGGGATGCTTCATTCAGAGATTTGTCAAGTCAATTCAACTCCTATATGCGTCACACATCTGAGGTGGTTCCATACATACAGCTCTGCTTGAGAAGGTGGAGTCTAGGGTTTTTCATCTTATCAACTCTATTGCTTTCACTAATCTCTTCAATCTCTTCTGCCTTCGAATTATGAACACTCTCTATATTTATGCATTACATGGACACTCTCTTCTAACTCTCCTCGCATTCCCCTCCACTGGGAAGGATCGTGCGACTCGCCTTTTTACACAGTCTCATCCTTTCTCTGTGCAACTGTCTGACCCCAGACGTAACCGATAATGTCTGGCCTACATGTACTTTGCTGGTAAAATTTGGAACACACTCCTTCTATTTCCAATTCTTATATGACTTACACACCTTCAAAGTCGTGAATCAGGTCACGTCGGCCTTATTTGATTTGCGGCTTTACGTCTTCCCACCTAATCTGGTAGAATTTATGGTCCATCTGAAGATATAAATATATATATATAATATATATATAATATATATATAATATATATATATTATATATATATATATATATAATTATATAAATATAATTATATATTATTCCCTCGACAAACCACTACCATTCACGGACGGGAACATTCCCGATCCAGATCACTAATGGCATAACGATGACCCGATTTCACACGCGTTTAAAAGTGTCAAGTCAAAGGAATTGGGAAAACAGATAAAGGGAGTGTGTTCCCCTATGCAGAGCAAGCAACTGGGGTAGATTGAAGAAATACTGAAGGCACCTCAGAACACCTAACATATTAGAAGCTTGTTTAGAAAGAGAGGTAATGTGATCTTTCAAGAACAAGAAAGACACCGAATATTAGAAATATGAAAGTATATGAAGAACACCACTATAATAGATTTAAAGAAAGAGCGGCGTCTACAATGCATATAGAACACCCGAAAGAAGTCAGAGAGAGGAAGATTCGAAGATGAGTTTGGAAATCAAAGTTGTGCCAGACTCTATCGAAAGCTTCGATACGACACCACAGAAAAATTCACCAAATGCCGGCGAGACCAAGAGTCAGAAGAAGAAAGAGAACACCAGTAGAATTTCCTTTACGAAAATACTGGCGATCACAGATAAGATTAGAAGAATTGAGATGTTTCCAAATTTTCCTTTTAAGGATAGATTCGAAAACTTTAGAAAGAAGGTAGGTAAAAGAAATGGGACAATAGTTAAAAGGTTGAGAAGGGTCCCCCTTTTTCGGCACAGGCTGATTGTGCGCACTTTTCCAGCAAGGAGAGAAGGTTGAAGTAGAAAGACATAGACGAAAAAACTTTACCAAGGCAGCGTGCAAGCTCAAAAGTACAAGTTTTGAGAACCACAAGAGGAATACCATCAGGACCCTACGCCTTCTTAGTGTTAAGCCAGAGAGAGCAGAAATTACGTCTTTAGAAGAAATTAAATTTATAAATGAATTGAGGTTGAAGAGGGAACAGCACCGAATCGTCTAAGTTAATTAGGCAAATTGGCGAAGAGATCAGCTTTAGATGAAGGCAAAACGGCAGTTGTACCGTCAGAAGATACTAAGGGAGGGATAGAGGATGAAGCAAAGTTAGAGTTGACATTTTTGGCAAAATGCCAAAAAAGGCGTGAGGAATTAGAACCAGGATGATTGTTGCATTTTAAACCAAGAAAGGAGTTTTCAGTGTTATGGAGAATAGATTTTGCACGATTCCGGGATGAAATATAAGTTGAATGAGTTTCTGGAGTTTGAAAAACGGTATTCTAAGGCAATTACGGCGGAAGCTGAGAACAAGGACAATTAAACCAAGGTTTTAGTTTAGTAGAAGGAAAGAATTAATGTACGCCTCATGCAAGAGAATCACCTTATAGCTCTGCACAAATCAACCCTCCCACAAACATAACATTCCTGAAAATCCACGAATAGACCGCAATCAGACCAGTTGTTCACGAAATGCCAGAACGTTTCCCCCCGCCGAAGGTAGGAACAGAGAGGGTGCTGCAGCACTCTAACCTGAGTTTCGTTAAGAAGAAGAGATGACGCTAGGGAAGAGAGATGGTGGGAAATAGTATGAGACGCGAAGTTGCAGAAGTAAAGAAAGAAAGATCGTCTCAGGCAATCGCATAGAGGTCTTGGTGGCGAAACCCCATCACGGAGCACCAACTCCCAAGTGATGGCGGAAGGATGGATGTGGGCATATTTTGATGCCGCCTCGCATTCGAGCAGTTTTATGCTTCGCCATTTTGATGTTACATTAAAGGTAATTTAGGAGTAAGTGCTTGTAAATTAATAGGAACATGAGAAGGGAGTTGGGGGAAGGAAAAATGGGAGCTTATACACTCCGGTGTGAGAAGAGGGTACACTAGAGACCCTCTGAGAAGTTGAAACCCGAAAAGGATCGAATCAAAGGTTTACGGAGTGAAACGGAATGGTCTAGTTCACCATCCCCCGCAGTTGTCATCGCTTCGACCAATAAATATATATATATTAAGATAGTATAATATATATATATTAATTATAATATATATTATATTATATATATATAAATATATAATATAATTACTGCTATTTTAGTCACCCGCATTTTTCGGTCGATTAATACATAAATTTACTTATAAAAAAAACTTTGCTTCACATTCTTCCATTGAGAGTGAAAGGCTGTTTTTATTTTTATTTTTTTAAACATATCACCACCGCTCATGGGTAAAATCCTAATCAAGGAGGAGGCTTAGTTGTTGGGGTCCAAACAAACTCCAAGACGAAATCTAATTATCCCCCAGAAATTGGGGAAAAGATTGTTTCTCTATTGCAATTTAAAAACTCTAAATTTAAACTAATAGAATTTTCAATAGCTGTCTATATTCTCACATATTAAAATTTTTAAAATCAATGTTTCAAAGATACTACAGGGTGTCCCACTTGCTCCCATACGGTAATAAAATTTGGCGTGTGAGAATCGTGCTGACATCGCAACAAGTGTAGGAAGAGATCGCCATTACCATTAAGGCATGCCTGCACACTCTTTTCCATGTTAAAGAAGGTTTGTTGTCAAAGTCCTTTTAGAAAAGACCCGATCTTCAAAGAACTCAATTTCGTACAATCTGACGTTGGAAATGTGACGAGTTGCTCGACCTCTCATGATTCTACCTCGCTTCTCACACACCAGTTTTTTTCACCTCAAATGTTATTAACTTCCGACCAATATTTTGATATCTAAAAGCCGAGAGCGATTGGGATACCCTAGATTATATATACTATATATGCTAATTAAAATATATATTATATATTATATTATATATAATAAAACTACATGTATTACAGATTTCAATAAAGAATAAAGAAAAGATAATTTAATCCTTCCTTTTCACAAAATTTAAAATATCTTTCAATCAGCGTCATGTCGAAAAATTATCATCCCATATTATATATAATATATATTATATATATATATAGAGATTTTTTTTTTTTTTTTTTTTTTTATATAATATATATATATATATATATATATATATATAATATATATATATATATATTAATATATAAATATATAAAAAAATATAATAAATATATTAAATATAAATATATATATATATATTATTTTTTTGTGTTTGGGGGTCATTTATTATTAGAAGTGAAAGTTTTTTTTACTTACACACACCACACACACACGACACCTTTATTATATATATTTTATATAATATAAAGATATATATATATATTTATTATATATATATATTATATATTATATATATATATATGAAATATATTAATTTAAATTACTATATTCTACTTTTTTATTTTATATCAAAATTATATCCCATAATTTATTTCTTTTAATATTCTGAGAAAATTACTTCTATAAAACTCTTAAATCTCTCTAAACATGACGTCACTATCACAATACCTCTTACTCCTAAAATTCTGTTATCATCGTTTTCAAAATAACCACGCTGACCCATCCTCAACTCACTTGTGTTCGAAAACGCTGAGGAGAGGTTTCAAGTAGAGAGTTGAAAATAAAATTATATGCAGATTAAAAAAATAAAAAAATAAAAAAATAAAAACGTAAGAGTGGCGACATTTGTCAACACATGAACCTGGAATCACCATCTCAAAACTCTCAAATATATAAGAAACCTCTACCTCACCTGTACGTAAGTCACCATTTTAGTTATTTACTAATCTTCCTTTATAAATCACAACTCCCAATCGATATTGTTTAGAAACTCCAATCACAAAGCATCAAGAAGTAGTAGTGGAAGAACCAAA
>SEYY01004793.1:0-7500 GCA_009176605.1 Armadillidium nasatum
TTTTTACATTACATCCACGAACATTTGTCAAACAGAAATTACAGTCATAATAGTTATTCTTGGGTTTTCTAAAAACCATTGGAATAGCAAAGGTCAGGGAGGGTTACTAACCTTTACTCCAAAGTCCTAATGCTTCAGCACATATTCGGCATACCGTATTAGGTGCACCTAACTTTACATACCAAAACAAGCATAGAATGCATGTTTAACAAAGTCTGTAATAGTTTGTCTTTACTTTAAAACGACGTAACATCCACAAATATAAGAAAATATATCTGAATCGTTACACTTGAACGCGAAGCCATACTTATACAAACACAAATAGCCAAACGACGTTAAAGCTTCAACATACGCTGTAGAACTGTGTCTTTCAATAGCTCAAACATACAAATATACGAAAGAAGACGTCTTCATGTTAACCAAGATAGAATATTTTCCCAATGTATGCTCACATATGTTTAACTTTTTTATTAAATGGTTTTAAATATATAATTAAATAAAAAATACTCGTGATTCAGAAAAAGAGATTGCAGATTTCGAATCCGCGTCGGCAATACATCTAAAAACACCATAACATATAAAAAAAAATTTAATGATGATCAGTATATATATATATATATATTATATATATATATATATATATATATATATATATATATATATATATATATATATATATATATATATATATATATATATATATATATATATTTTATTTCTCCTCTGGTGGGCAAAGGCCAGAGGCCTACCAATGTTCCACCAGAGTTGGGAGGAAAGTCGGAAACATGGTCAAATTAAAGGCCGACATGACCTGATACACGGCGTTTGAAAGGTGCTTAAGTCATAGGTAAGTTGGGAAAATAGATGAAGGAAGTGTGTTCCAGACTTTACCAGTAGAGTACATGTAAGATTGAGCATAGCGGTTAAGTCTGGGGTCAGAGAGTTGGACAGAGAAAGGATGAGACTGTGTAGAAAGACGAGTCGCACGAGCCCTTCTCAATGGAGGAGGTATGCGACGAGAGAGTTCAGAAGAGCAGTGTCCATTGTAATAGCGATAGTAGAGAGAGAGAGTGACGCAACAATTCGACGGGCAGAAAGAGATTGGAGAGAATTAGTGAGAGCAGGAGAATTGATAAGGCGAAAAGCTCTAGACTCCACCTTTTCCAGAGAGAGCTGTGTGTGTGGAACCACCCCAGATGTGTGACGCATACTCCATACAGGGGCGAACAACACCCCTATACAGAGCAAGCAACTGGGGTGGTGTGAAGAAATACTGAAGGCGCCTCAGAACACCCAACCTCTTAGAAGCTTGTTTAGAAAGAGAGGTAATGTGATCTTTCCAAGAAAGATCACGAGAAAAAGAAACACCTAGAATATTGAAGGAGAGATGAAGGTTTGAGTTGCGTGTTTTCGAAGAAGATATCATAGTTGTGTGGAAGATTGTGTCGAGTAGAGAGATGGAGGAATTGAGTTTTTGAGGCATTGAAAACGACCATGTTTTCTCTGCCCCAATTGGAAATGAGAGATAGATCAGAGGTTAGTTGCTTCAAGGCCACCCTCCTTGCCTTCTATTAACTGTTGTTGGGAAGGGCGTCTTTCAAAATGAAAAGAGTAATGAAGGGTGGAGTCATCAGCATAGGAGTGGATAGGAGATGAAGTAATAGAGAGAAGGTCATTAATGAAAAACAGAAAAAGTGTTGGGGATAGGACAGATCCTTGAGGAACACCACTATTAATAGATTTATAGGATGAACGGTGGCCGTCTACAACAGCTGCTATAGAACGACCGGAAAGGAAATCAGAGAGAAGGCCACAGAGAGAAGGATAGATTCCGAAAGAGGGAAGTTTGGAAATCAAAGCTTTGTGCCAGACTCTATCGAAAGCTTTCGATATGTCCAGCGCTACAGCAAAAGATTCACCGAAATGCCGAAGAGCGGAGGACCAAGAGTCAGAGAGAAGGGAAAGAAGATCACCAGTAGAGCGTTTCTTACGAAATCCATACTGGCGATCAGAGATAAGATTAGAAGAATTGAGATGTTTCCAAATCTTCCTGTTAAGGATAGATTCGAAAACTTTAGAAAGAACGGAGGTTAAAGAAATAGGGACGATAGTTAGAGGGTTGAGAGGGGTCCCCCTTCTTCGGCACAGGCTGAATGAGCGCACGTTTCCAGCAAGAAGGGAAGGTTGAAGTAGAAAGACATAGACGAAATAGTTTACCAAGGCAGGGTGCAAGCTCGAAAGCACAAGTTTTGAGAACCACAGGAGGAATACCATCAGGACCGTACGCCTTCTTAGTGTTAAACTCAGAGAGAGCAGAAATGACGTCTTTAGAAGAAATTACAATTTTAGGCATAAATGAGTTAGGAGGGGGTTGAAGGAGTAGGAACAGCTCCGGAATCGTCTAAGGTTGAATTAAGGCAAAAGTTTGAGCAAAGAGTTCAGCTTTAGAGGAAGGCAAAACGGCAGTTGTAACCGTCAGAAGATAGTAGAGGAGGGAAAAGAGGAAGAAGCAAAGTTAGAGTTGACATTTTTTGCAAAATGCCAGAAAGGGAGAGAGGAAGAGGAGCCAGAAAGATTATTGCATTTGCGACGGAGAAAAGAGTTTTGGTAGTATTCGAAGAATAGATTTTGCACGATTCCGGGATGAAATATAAGTTGCATGAGTTTCTGGAGTTTGAAGACGACGGTAATCCCTGAAGGCAGCATCCCTGCGGCGGAATAGCACGAGAACAAGCAGAGTTAAACCAAGGTTTATTAGGTTTAGTAGAAGGGAAAGAATATGGAATGTACGCCTCCATGCCAGAGAGAATCACCTCAGTTATGCGCTCTGCACACTCCGAGGGACCCCTCCCACGAAACAGTAATCATTCCATGGAAAATCAGAAAAGTACGACCGCAAGTCAGACCAGTTAGTGGCACCGAAATGCCAGTAACGTCTCCTCGCTGAAGGCGATGGGCCATTCTTGCGGAAGACTTGAAGAGACAGGACAAGATACAGAGATAAGAAGGTGATCGGATGAACCCAGAGGAGGAAAGAGTTTAACAGTATAAGGAGAAGGATTAGAAGTTAGAAAAAGGTCTAGAATGTTGGGTTCATCACCAAGACGGTCAGGGATACGGGTAGGGAGTTGCACCAACTGCTCAAGGTTGTTCTGGATAGAAAATTGGTAAGGCGAGTTCACCGGCTGGATCATGAGAACTAGATGAAAGCCATTGGCGGTGGTGAACATTGAAATCACCTAAAATGATGATTTCGGAGAAAGGAGAAGAAGAAAGAATGTGTTCTATTTTGGAGTTAAGATAGTCGAAGAATTTTGGATAGTCTGTAGAGTTAGGAGATAAGTAGACAGAACAAATGAATTTAGTTGTAGAGTTGCAAGAAAGTTTGAGCCATAAAGTAGAGAATTCAGAAGACTCCAAATTAGAGACACGAGAACAGACAACATCATCGTTGCGCACATATGCGCAACATCCGCCTTTGGCTGAAAATTGAGGATAGAGACAGTAGGAGGAAACAGAATAGGTTTGCTGTCAGAGCACTCAGACACCTGAGTTTCAGTTAAGAACAAGAGATGAGGTCTAGAAGAAGAGAGGTGGTGTTCGACAAAGTGGAGATTAGAAAAAAAACCGCGAATGTTGCAGAAATTAATGAAAAAAGAAGACCGTGCACCAGGGCAAGTCGGCATAGAGGTCTTGGTGGCACCAACCCCATCACCGGAGGCCACCAACTCCCAAGTGGTGATGGGGGAAGGAGTAGATGAGGGGCTATGTTTGGAATCCGCCCCTCTAGGATTCTCCGAGGCAGATTTAAGTTTTGCCATTTTTGATTAATTTAATAGGTAATGTAAGTGTAAGCGTTTGTAAATATTGTAGGACACATGTGAAGAAGGAGGAAAGGTTGGAGCATAGGCACTCCAATGTGAGTCAAGGGTACACTAGAGACCTCTGAGAAGATGAAACGCGAAAAGGAACGAAACCAAAGGGCAACGGAGTGAAACGGAATGGTCTAGCCCATCCTATCACTCCGTGGGTTATGCCCAATGGGGGGTACTTGCATCGCTTCGGACGGCGCTACGTCCTCCCCTATTATATATATAATATATATAATATATATATATATATATATATATATATATATATATATATATATATATATATATATATATATATATATATATATATATATATATATATATATATATATATATATATATATATATATATATATATATATATATGTATACAATTTTTTTTTTTTTTTTTTAGTTTGCAATAAGAAACAAATGGAGTAGTTTCAACTTTCTCTATCCTTGGAGAATATATAACAGAATAATTTGCTATTTATAAATTTTTATTAGGTTTATATTTTTATTTATAAAATTCAATGATTATTATTCCATTACTGTCAGATCTTATATCTTTTAAAGATAAAATTTAATTAGCAGGTCTAAAATTTATTGTCCTGAATTTCGGTGTCAAACATAATGAATTTTTAAATTATTTACCCTTATTTTACTAACAAATCAAACAATAGTGTTGTAAATTCATTTAATAGCTCAATAATGCATAATTCGTGCAATTCTCTAAATATTTTATTAATTAAATTCTATTTTTAATTATAATTTTTTTGAGAGAAAATCTCGAATTAATTTCTTTTCTTACAATATTTTTTTATATCTCACTGAGAAATTTAAATGTTTTAACCATTTTACACGAAGGATAATATTTAAATTAATTGTAAATTTGCCTTACCATTAATTCATTAAATTATTTAAACTAAATTACAAATTTGTATCTAATAAAGCTTTCTTTTCTTTCTACTCATCGATAAAGTGCAGATTAGAGCAATTTCTTCACAATTTTAACGGCAAACTTTTACATATTTCCATCTTTTTATATATTCAAGCTTAATATTTATTTTGTTCAGTAAAATATTTATTTTTCTTTTAAAACATTTGTTGTAAAATTAAAATAAGTATATAAATAAACCTATTTATATATTTTCATAAATTTAGGTAAATAAGGTTAACAATATCCTTAAAAGGAAGGAGACTTATTAATTTCTAAGAATAAAATATTGACAGACAGCTTATAACAACTTCGGCATTTTTTCCAAATTATTTTAGTACGATAAAGGAATTCTTAAAAGAGAATAAGTTTCATATTACTTAGTTTTCCTTATAGAAGAACTCCTATATTCAAAAAATATCACTTATTGCAAAGTTAAACTGGATAATAAGCCGAAATATATTTTTTCTTGTAAAAAAAAAAATTAAACAAAGAAAAAATAGGCAACGTTCCATTTACTACCATTTGTAAATTCGACATAGATGCCAAATGAAAGAATTCACGCTTTAATTAAATTGCAAGGTAAATAAAGAAGAATAATTAAGCCTTATAAAGGAGAATATATTAGTTTATTTATTTTAACAAATAAAGTTAAATAACGATTTCCTATAAAAGAAACTCTTATTTAATAAGGTTCAAAAACTGGTACATATAAAGGCAAGCTTGCCCCATAGCTGAAAATCAAAATCATTTGCAAAAAATCTAGTTAGATAATATTATTTTTTCGAACGCATAAATTTATTCCAGGGAATAAAAGTTAATGGTGTGCAAATAAAATTATAGTTCGAATTAAAGTTACATGAATTATATTTAAAATGTGAAAGCTATTCAAACCTTTCATATATATATATATATATATATATATATATATATATATATATATATATATATATATATATATATATATATAGTTTTTTAATACTGCAATCGACCAAAATGATAGAAAATGGGAAGAAATGAAAATTTTTCACTCTTCCTCTGACAATCTTCTATCTTGGTCAATTTCCAAATGAAAAAGATGAATATAGGAATTATAAATTAATATATATATATATATATATATAATATATATATATATATATATATATATATATATATATATATATATATATATATATATATATATATATATATATATATATATATATCTTTTATGTAAGTGGTAGTGGACTGTATTTTTATAGGACTGGTAAGAGTAAACACAAATGAGGAGAATTAACAACAGTATTTTTAACTCTGAATTTCTTTTGGAACACACTTCACCCTGTCCCTTTAACTCCTCAATCGGAATGACTCACTTCCTTAGATATTAAAAGAACAGCCAGAGATCGGGTCCATACAAAAGTAATGTATGTTGATTAATAAAATAAATGGTCAATTTAAATTAAAACTTTAGCCTTTAAAATAATTGTTTAAAGAGTCAAAAATATTTACAACAAAATAATAGTAATAAATAAAACTAATTTTAACCTTTCAGTAAAAGCTAAGTTTAGTTAAAGAGTCTGTTTTTTTTATTAAAAAAAAATCAATAAATAAATATTATTAAAAAAATAACTCAATGTTACCTAACAATTTATAAGTTTTAAATGTTTCTAATAAACAAAAAATAAAAAAATCCTAACTGTGTATCATAGGTTGTAATCAAAACTGTGATTGACACCTTTTTTAAACACCGAAGAAGGTGTTTTAATTTTCACCGAGGATAGGAAAGTAGTAGATGAATAGGACTTGAAAAACTAGAAATCCCTAACTATGTTGTTGATAACCCCACATCTGAAATAAAAATAAAGTATAAGATTCTTAAGGTGATGATTTAGTTTGTATATGGCTAAACGTAGGAAAATTCCAAAATTTACGACAAAACACAATAGATTGGAATTTCGCGTTAGAAGTCAAACTAAATAAAGGATATGCTAAGTTGAAATTTCAATGAAGTTTCCTTAATAGTACTCACTAGAAAAATAGAAATTTATCAATTTCCATTTTTCCTAAAGCTTGGTAATTTCAAAGAAAATGACAACTTCAGAATTAAATTTCCGGAGATAGGATTTGGCACTTCTCTTCTTACTTACTTATGGTGGGGTGGGGCGTGCCAGAAAAAAACCTAACTAAAAAATTTTACCAGTCAGAGCAAAGTAATTTTTATTTTCCGTTAGATTGTTCTACAAAAAAAGTAACAATCTAACCCTAGCTTATAGCTTCCTTCAATTAAGATTGAGGTCTTAAACCTAAAGGGAATTGTGTAGGTTTCAAACAACCTCACCAAGAATTTAAAAAAAATATTAATTTAGACTGCAATTCAAATATTATATTTAAAGAAACTCAATAAACGCATTATATTTTAAGACAAAGGAAGGAATCTAGAGTTTATCGATAATTGCAGCCCAAAACTTCAACACCCTCTTAAAACGAAAGAGTCTGCTAAAGTGCCAAGAGTATGTAAATTTCGGCCTTTTATACCTCACTTCGCTGACGGAAAGGAAATCTCATTTTTTGCTAAGCAAAATAAAAATAGTCTCAACAAAAGATTTGAGTTTCTTTCTATTTTCTAATTTAACTAAACAAGTACAAACTGCAACAAATAATTTTCATATAACAAAAATAAAATAACGTCTTAATTAAGATTCCTTTTAAATTTTCAATATCAACTTG
>SEYY01004794.1:22500-27500 GCA_009176605.1 Armadillidium nasatum
TCTCTCTCTTGCTTTCTAAATCTATCTTTGTCTTTCCTTTTCTTTCTAAATCTATCTTTGCCTTTCCCTTTCTTTATTCTCTCTCTTTCTTTTTTTTTAAACTAAAAAAACTATCTCCCTTTTTTTTACAGATATTTGAATGATTACGAGAAAGTAGAAGAAGAGTCTAAAATGTTGAAACAAATCGACTTTTCTTCAAAAGAATCCGGATTTGATGTCTCTGAAAACCTTGCTCAAAATCCACTTCAGGTTTTCCAACTCATGAAGAGACTTACGGTGGACTGGAAGTATTTGCTCGATTTTGATCCACTTTCAGACTGGAGAGGTACTTTGTCTTTATATTTTGTAAAATAAAATAATAATAATAATAATAATAATAATAATAATAATAATAATAATAATAATAATAATAATAATAATAATAATAATAATAATAATATAATAATAATACTGAGAATAAGAAAAAAATAGCGAAAATGATAAATTTAAAAATAAAAATAATTACGAAAAATTGTAATAACAAAAATGACAATAATATAATAATAATAATAATAATAATAATAATAATAATAATAATAATAATAATAATAATAATAATAAAAAAAATAATAAATAATAAAAATAATAAAATAATAATTAAAATAATAAAATAATAAAATAATAATAATAATAATAATAATAATAATAATAATAATAATAATAATATAATAATAATAAATAATAATATATAATAATAATAATAATAATAATAATAATAATAATAATAATAATAATAGTGGAAAATAGTTTTGGTAGCATAAATAAAAGAAGACAAAAGAGGAAGTTAATAATTTACAATTAATAGATTAAATATTTATTACTATTTAATTTGCTTAATTTATTATCACATATATTTTATATTTTAATTTCCTAATAATTTTTTTCCTTTAAATTAAAATTTATTATCACATATTTTTATATTTTAATTTAATTTTTTTTTTTTTTTTTTTTTTTTTAAACTTTTAAAACTAGAAATTGAAAATCTTGTTAATTCCGAAGACTCACTGAATATTTCTGTGTTTTCTAACGAAGAAGAGCTTAGAGGGACTGCTCAAGGAATCATTCTTCTTCAGAGTATTTACCAACTCAATACAACGAGCTTAGCTTCGGGAAACATCGCTGGAATTCAGACTGCTGCTGGTGAGATTATGTCCCAATCTTATAATTTTTTCATTGAATTTTAAAATAAGATTTTCTTGAATTATGTTGCAAATAAATAAGCATAACTACAACAATCACAGCCGCATCAAGACTGCGACTGCATCAACAATAATGACATAACAAAGCAATAACACCAATAAAAACAAAAAACATGACTATAATAATAATAATAATAATAATAATAATAATAATAATAATAATAATAATAATAATAATAATAATAATAATAATAATAATAATAATAATAATAATAATAATAAATAATATATAAAAATAATAAAATAATAAATAAATAATAATATATAATAATAATAATAATAATAATAATAATAATAATAATAATAATAATAATAAAAATAATAATAATGATAATAATAATAATGATAATAATAATAATAATAATAATGCCAGGAACGTCTCTTCGCCGAAGACTGGGGCCGATCTTGCTAAAAACTTGAACACACAGAACAAGATGCAGAGATAAGAAGGTGATAGGATGAACCTAGAGGAAGAAAAAGTTTGACAGTGTAAGGAGAAAGATAAGATGTTTGGAAAAGATGTTGGGTTCATCACCAAGACTGTCAGTAATACGAGTAAAGAGAACACCAACTGTTAAAGGTTTTTCTGTATTTTGTGTGCTTAAATAATAGTCTGTGAGTGAGGGGGATAGTAAATGATCTGCTGCCCTGTGTCAGAGTGTCGTCGAGGAGGTTCTTTGAGTTAGTCTGCATGGCAGTTGCCTAAGAAATTGCTCTTTGCAATTTCCTTCTGAACTGTCGTGGCAGAGAGGTAGCACTTTGGCTTACTATCCATGAGAACTAGATGAAAGCCATTGGTGGTAGTAAACCTCGAAATCAAATTGATGATTTCAGAGAAAAGAGAAGAAGAAAAAATATGTTCTATTTTGTAGTTAAGATAGTCGAATTTTTTTTTTAGTCTGTATAGCTAGGAGTTAAGTAGACAGAACAAATGATTTTCATTGTAGAGTTGCAAGAAAGTTTAAGCCATAAAGTAGAGAATTCGGAAGACTTCAAATTAGAGACACGAGAACAGACAATACGGTTGCGCACTTATGCACACCATCCTCCTTTACCTGAAAATTGAGGATACAGACAGTAGGAGAAAACATAGTAGTGTTTGCTGCCTAGAGCACTCAAACATCTGAGTTTCAGTTAACAACAAAAGATGAGGTCTAGAAGAAGAGAGGTGGTGTTCGACAAAGTGGAAATTATAAAGAGACAGTGAATGTTGCAGAAATTAATGAAAAAAGAATACCGTGCACCAGGGCAGCCGACTTCAAAGTCTGGGTGGTACCAACCCCATGACCGGAGGCCATGAACTCTCAAGTGGTGATGAGAGAAGGTGTGGATGAGGGTTATTGTTTGGATCTCGTCCTTCCAAGTATCTCCAAGCAGTTTTTTGCTTCGCCATTTTGTTTTTATAAGTGGTAATTGCTGTGAAAGGAGGGGAATGGGTGGAAGTAGAGGGAGGATAGACACTCCAATGTGTCTCAGAGACCCTCTGAGAAGGTAAAACGCAAAACAGATGGAAACGTAATGGTCTAGAATCTAGACTACTCTATCACCCCACGGGTAAAGCCCAGTGGGTGATACTTTTGTCGCCTCTGACGACGGTATGTCCTTTCCTTATATATATATATATATATATATATATATATAATATATAATATATATATATATATATATATATATATATATAATATATATATATATATATATATATATATATATATATATATATATAATATATATATATATATATATATATATATATATATATATATATATATATATATATATATATATATATATATATATATATATATATATATATATATATATATATATATATATATATATATATATATATATATATATATATATATATATATATATATATATATATATATATATTATATATATATAATATATATATATATATATATATATATATATATATATATATATATATATATATATATATATATATATATATATATATATATAATATATATATATATATATATATATATATATATATATATATATATATATAATATATATATATATATATATATATATATATATATTATATATATATATATATATATATATATATATATATATATATTATATATATATATATATATATATATATATATATATATACACAAATTAATACAAGACAAGATTCTACTAAAATACAAAAGAGGTGAGATAAGAAAGGCAAGTTTAATGAGATGTGAAATATAAAAAAGATGAATTAGATAAGAAAGATAAGAGGTTAAGTTAAATACGAAATGTAAAAGTCAGAATTAGGTAGGAAAAATAAGAGTTTAAATTATATAATAAAGAAAAAATACTAAAAACTAAGTGAGAAAAAGAGTTAAATTAGAAAAGATATTTGAGATCAAATCACATAAGAAAGATAAACGGTAGAGATAAGGGAGATAAACTAAGGACTTGATTCATAACTACACATAAAATATAACATTTTTACTTTACCATGGCAGTGTTAATGCAAAATGGGCAAAATATGGATTTGGTACATTTTAACTCTGAACCCTCCATTTAATTCATCTTGATTTACAGAATTGAAAGCTCAAGACTGTTTATATCTTGGAAAACATTCCTTCAATCTAGGAATGTATTTAAGTGCTGTAATGTGGTTTGAACAAGCTTATAATCTTGCTGGTCTTGAAATGAACGAAACAATAAGGCAGGATCAAGTTCTTCAGTTTTTAGATAAAGCTTATCAGGAGGTATTATGCTTTAGTTTTCTTTATTTTTCATTAATTTCATTAATTTTCGTGTTTTTCTTTATCTTTTGTTATTTTCTTAAAGTAGTAGTATATTGCAATATTTGTTTACTATTATTACATAGTTTTATTATATTATTATAAGTATTATAGAATTATGTATCATAATTCTTAAATAAGTAAATACAATATAATTTTACAATTCCTTAAAGAATAAAGAAAGTAAATGAATTATTTATTATTTTTTCTATTTACTGACAGATTGCAAACTCAGATGAACGGAATAATTCTCCAGTTCTTATTTCAAGTAAAATTTCTCAAATTAATGACAGTAAAAAAAGAGTATCCAGGAAGAAGATAAAATTAGGAGACGACTTGACTGCCGAAGAAGTTTTCTCAAATTACGAAGCTCTTTGCAGAGGGGAACAACTTTTAGTAAGAATAATTTTAATAAGGATTCTAGCACACGGGCTACAATTTGTCGGGGGTGGTTCATGATGCTCCTCCCACGTGTAAGCTCCGCCCACTTTGTTTCGAGTTGAACTTCGATATTGGGTGTGTGGGATCGGATGCAAATCAAATTGTGTCGGATACGAAAACGACCCCAAATCATTTATTTTTCAGTAGACAAAAAGTAAGAACAAGACTTGCGGAAGTTTCCAAAGGGTTACTATTTTATTCCTTTACTAATTCATACAATGAATATTGTGTAAGCATAGCTTCATGATATCGCCCCGACGAATTGTTGCTAGTGTGCTCTATTCCTAAACTAAATTAAAATAATAAAATTAAATAAAGTTTTATATAAGAGCTTCTAATAAAATAGAGAATAGGGAACTAGTTTCAATATTACTTTTCTCTATTAAATTTCGGGATAAACGCAAAAACTTTTCTCAAAGTTGAGTTATTTTTTTAAATTGTATCGGTTAGGTAAGATATTTTTCTACCACTAAAAGATTATTGAACCATATTTAAAAAGATTGGGAGATTAGAAGGTAACTTAATCCCTTAACTTTCTTAT
>SEYY01004794.1:47500-60000 GCA_009176605.1 Armadillidium nasatum
TATATATATATATATATATATATATAATAATATCTTATTGATATTATATAATTTATTAAATAATATAATAAAATCAATATTTTTATTAAATATCTTTAAATTATAATAAAATATCTTATTGATATTATTTAATAAAATATATAAAATTAAGAAAATATTGAATGTATATATCGAATTAATAAATATATAGGTTAGTAATATATATTTTGCAAGATATGTTATTGATTGTATATAATTTATAAAAAATAAATGAAAAGTTCCGTAAATCTTGCAAATGATTTTTATTTTGTTTATTTGTTATTTGTTTATTTATTTATTTATTTATTATTATTTTTTAATCAAAATCTTCGCACCTTATTGATGTTTTATAATTTATATAATAAATTAAAAAAATTGTTAAATGTTACAAAAGATTTTATTTGCCAATTTATTTATTTATTTATTTATTTATTTATTTTATTTTATACTTATTACTTTTTTAAATTAAAACTTCATACCTAACATGCTTTTGCTCTTTATCTTAGAGGAAACAATATTTCTCTCTAGAATAACCTAACCTAACCTAGAAATCGAAACCAAGACCTTCAGAACACAAATCCGATACCTTAAGAGATACGCACTGCAATTCTTATGATAATGTAAACTTTATTTATATATAGGAACTTAAACTATTTTTTTTATGAAATCGAATCCGGGACCTTCACAACACGAATCCAATACGTTAACAGATACGCAATGCGATTCTGATGATAATGTAAACTTTATTTATATCTAGGAACTTATGTGCCTTCTTTTATGAAATCGAATCCGGGACCCTCACAACACGAATCCTATACGTTAACCGATAAGCAGTGCAATCTTTATGATAATCTAAACGTTAGGTATATCTAGGAACTTAAGTTCTTTTTTTTAATGTACATAAATACTAGTTTGTACGATTTAAGACCTAATAATTCTCAGGGCCTCTTCATAAGCTTTGATAACGAATTTTTAAAGAAAGCAATGCTATTATTATTATTATTATTATTATTATTATTATTATTATTATTATTATTATTATTATTATTATTATTAGTGCGTACTAATCTTTGCACCTTCACGTAAATCTATTTTTCAAGCATTTCCAGTTTTGCACTAAAAAATCTGGGTCTCTTAAATGTTTTTATCTTTAATCAAATCTCTCTCTCTCTCTCTCTCTCTCTCTCTCTCTCTCTCTCTCTCTCTCTCTCTCTCTCTCTCTCTCTCTACCATTCTTTCATTCTCTTTCTCTATATATCCTTATGAGATTGTTTTTCAAGTTATAATAACAGGTAAGACTCAAATTCATTGTGTTTGAACAGATGTACGTAAATCTACCCGTAAAATATCAGAGGTCTTGAAAGGCCTTGGAAAATGACTCGAAGTGAAAAAGATACGTAACTCAAACCTTTAACCATGAATTTAAGAAGAGATTGAAAAAAAAGATATATATATATAATTTGCCAAAAAAAAAATAAAAAAATAAAAAATAAAAATAAAAAAAATAAAAAAAATAAAAAAAATAAAAAAAAATAAAAATTTTAAATTATGACTTTTAACTCTCACATATTAAATTTCAAATTGAAGATTCTTTTAAAAAATGAGATTCTAAATTATGAAGGGAAGTTACAAATACTGAGTCATAAAGTCTCATTAAAAAGTGAAATTATATTGACATAGTAAGATGAAAATTACGTATAAGCTTAATGAAGATTACGTGAAGAATTGCATAAATTTAAAAAGTTAAAAGATGCAAAATCAAAATATTTAAATTTTAAATTTATAATTCATTTATATTATTATTATTATTTTTATTTAAAAGCAAAAACATATGTCATTATTTTAAAATTTAAAATATGGATATAGCAAATATTATAAGGATTTTCATATACTTATAGTATGAAAGATTTATATATATATATATATATATATATATATATATATATATATATATATATATATATATATATATATATATATATATATATATATATATATATATATATATATATATATATATATATATATATATATATATATATATATATATATATATATATATATATATATATATATATATATATATATATATATATATATATATATATATATATATATATATATATATATATATATATATAGAGAGAGAGAGAGAGAGAGAGAGAGAGAGAGTATGCTAAATTTTAGATCAGTGGATGTAGATTGAATTTGAATGTCAGAATCTAAAAAATAAAAAATAAAAAAATAAATAAATAAAACCGATGCAGCATGTTTTGTAAAAAAAAAAAAAGAAAAATTTTGGATAAAATTTAAAACAGCAATTAAATTGTTTCTTTTTTGAACTGCCAAATACTCTGGTCCTAAAAAGGATTCTGCATTTTTTAACACAAAAAAGGAACAAGCGTAGGAGAAAGAAAAGGGCTTTAATAGCATTTAATCTAGTTTAATCACTTTTAATTGTGTTGCAGGGATGCTGGAAGTAAACTCAATGATTTCAATCCATATCTCAATCCATCGTGTATCTCAGTCAACCAGTGTTACCACACTCCACCCTCTACCCTCCACCCTCCACCCTCCACCCTCCACCCTCCACCCTCCACCCTCCACCCTCCACCCTCCACCCTCCACCCTCCACCCTCCACCCTCCAACCTCCACCCTCCACCCTCCACCCCATTTATAGATTGCAGTTGAAACGTTGCTTAGCAACTGAAACATATGAACATTATATTCTAAGATAACATTCTAATTTTTGTTCTCAAGTATGTATCGCTTTACATCACAAACTTCTTTCGTCACTAAATAAACTTTCTCTCGTAACACCGCTGGGAAGGTAAACTAGACAGCAATTAGCAACTTTACTCAGGTTTCGATATTTTTCTACATTTGTTTTTTACTACTCGAAGAGTATATAATCGTCACTCGGTGATCTTTTTACAGTATTTTTTTATTTTTTTTTTAAATAAAAGGTCGCATCTCACAAACCTTGCGCTATTCGAGGATATAAACTTTTCTATAGTTAGAATATACCTAGTATTCCCAAATGGGATCGAACCGGCGCATTCAAGCATATGAGTCAATCACTATACCTTTTGAGCCACTATTTGAGCAAAATAGATTTGAAACATTTAATCAGATGTATTTTGGTTTCCACGTTTTATCAGTCTTATTTCAGTTTCAACATTTTATCAACCTTATTTTAGTTTCCAATCTTTTCTTGAGTAACACTGCTACATGAAGGAATATTTTCATCTTGTAAGTTACAGGAGTCCTGAATTTTCCTCGTAACTCATATTGGTGTTAGAGTTTCAGGGCGATAGAACTCATGATTCAATTATTACTATCAATGCAATCATATTCTGATTTATATTCGGAACTGAACAATTTAACCTAACCTAACCTAACCTATCCAATTTCCAAGGTAAAACTCTTCTTTGCATCTAACATAAAGTTATAATCCATCTCGTAGGTATATCATGGATTGTATTAATTTTGGGTGTTAAAGATTTTCTTAGTTTGATGATAATTAGGTTACGATAAAAAGTTGCTATCCCCACTTATTTCCCTACATATATATATATATATATATATATATATATATATATATATATATATATATATATATATATATATATATATATATATATATATATATATATATATATATATATATATATATATATATATATATATATATATATTAGAGGTGGACCGGATATCCGCATCCGCATCATTTTTCCAATATCCGCATCCGCGGATATCCGCAATTGAATATCCGCAACCGCATCCGCCTCCGCGGATAGTAAAAAATTATAAGTAAATTATGAGTTCAGCTGAATCATGTTTGTCAGATGTGATACCACTTGTTTCAACATTGAAAGTTGTGTTAACAAATGTTATTAAGTCTAAGGGAGTTTCAAGGATGACTGAAACATTAATGAAGGAGATGAACGACAGATTTGAAAACCTGGAAAATGATGATGCTTATACAATTGCAACCTTTTTAGATCCTAGGTACAAAACAAAATTTTTTAAACCACTTGTTTCTCAGAATGTTAAAATCAAATTAGGATGCTTATGCGATGAGATGATAGAAACAGCTAAAATAACGCCTTTCAAGAAAAAGCAAAAGCTCTCAGATACAAAAGAAACAAAATCTGTTAGCTTAAGCATTGCTAAATCAATGAAAGATCTTCTAGCTTCCAGCAGCGATGAAGAATCACAACTCAGAAGTGTCAAAGGATACAAAATAGACTATTCAAAATTATCTAAAACTCAATCGTTTGGAGGCAGATAAATACCAACTGGTTTGGTGGAGAGATAATTGCAAAAGTTTTCCTTTTCTTGCAGAGCTGGCAAGGACTTATTTAGCATGTCCTTCAACTAGTGTTGCTAGTGAGCGTCTTTTCAGTTGTGCATGCCTCATTTACGACGAAAAGCGAACCAAACTTTCATCTGAAAGAGCCCAAAAGCTTTTATTTCTAAAAAATAACTTACCAATTATTAACTTCAAATGGAATATGTGAAACTGTTAAGTGTGAAGGTAATACTGAATTTCCACGCTTTAGGACGGGCAGTTCGAGTCTCGGTAAAACGGAGACTCCGATCGCTCCGCCCACTAACCAAGATCGGACACAAAAAATCGCCACTCGTAGGAGGTCTTCTGTAAATAATTACAGTTTCCGGCAAAGTGTATTAATACACTGATCTCAATACCCACACATCACTACAAACACAGCCAACACAGACAAATACAACCTATAATTACATACAAAACACTATCCTCTATCTGCCACCTGTACAGTAGGTCTTCAAAGTATAGAATCTTACTACGTCCACGGATAGCTGAGTGATCTAGATCTGTAAGACTGTGGCAAGGGTTACTATCACCCCAGATAACTGTACATTATATCACCAGCATTAGGTAACCCCACTGGTCGGGAAAACACAAATAACTCTCCTTCTCCCGATTGTCCTAACTACGGTGAGAGGTTAAAGTAGTTAGAAAGTCTAAAGTCTAAGTCTATATATATATATATATATATATATATATATATATATATATATATATATATATATATATATATATATATATATATATATATATATATATATATATATATATATATATAACCTTTTTCAAAATTGGTTAAGGTTGGGGAAAGAGGTTGGTGGGGTGTTCAAGAGTTGGGTCCCCGTCCCACACCCTGGTAACATAGATTCTTGGATATTATATTTAAAATTCCAAAAATATATAGCAAAACTTTAAAAAATTAAACTATCCGCAACCGCATCCGCATCCGCGGATAGTAAAAAATTACTATCCGGTCCACCTCTAATATATATATATATATATATATATATATATATATATATATATATATATATATATATATATATATATATATATATATATATATATATATATATATATATATATATATAGTAGTAAGGGACGCGCTTTCGGCGGGTGCCAGATTTAGCTACTTTTCGAAAAATCTGGCAACCTGTCCCTAACGGTCTTTTCTACATTTGCGTGCAATGCTGCATTCTCAGGGACCTTCCTGACATTTTCTTTGTCGGTTCACGGACCCACGCTGACCCCCGGACCCCCGGATCCCCAAATTCGAGCCAAATTGAGCAGGACTGAACCGGAAAGAAAATGGTCAGGAAAGAGAGTGAGGTGAACGCAGCGATTTTGCAAGCTCAGGCAACTTCCTGATACCATTTTTGGGGAGTTCACGGGGCCCCCGCGGGGGCCCCTTCCCTAGACTTGAGGCCAATTTCAATGGAATGAACTCTCCAAAATGGCGTCAAGAAAGAGCGTGAGGTCAATTTGAGCGGAGTGATTTGCATTGCAAATCAAAATCCCGTTTTGGCTTAGCTTGCCAGGTTTTTCGAAAAGTAGCTAAATCTGGCACTCGCCGACTACTATATATATATATATATATATATATATATATATATATATATATATATATATATATATATATATATATATATATATATATATATATATATATATATATATATATATATATATATATATATATATATATATATATATATATATATTTGCATAAATATATAAATTATACATTCGCTAAAAAAAATTATTAATATTATTATTACCTGCTCATGTGTCTTAAAAACAAGCATATCCTTAAAAGGTTTGAAGATCTGAGATTAAAGTTTGAAAGAAGGAAAAAGGGAGAAGCAATCAGAGGGTGGGCTGAAGTTATATTTAAAAAATGGTCTTTGAAAAGTATCCCGAAAGGTGTGGAAAGAATTTCAAGGGAATTATAGAGAAGAGAGGTCATACGACTCGCTTGAAGGAATGTAGGATTGGTCTATTGATTGGGAGGATCAAGATTGACATTTAAATATATGACATGATAAATATAGAAATATAGGAATGAAATGAAGGATCATGCAAAATAAGGAGTGTGCAATACAACACAAATATTGTGAGGTAAATTATTTAAAGAGGTGATCACTATTCTCTGCAGGTGGAAAAGGTGCTAAATTCATTCTTTTTAATAATAAAAGTAGTTAAACAAGGGACACTATGGGAATCTAGGGAACTAGAGAACTAGAGACCAAAGAAAACTTCGGAAAGAAAATACAGTAAGAATAAACAGTGAAACCTTCGTAAAAAATTAAAATCTTTACAGTAATTTGACTATATATATATATATATATATATATATATATATATATATATATATATATATATATATATATATATATATATATATATATATATATATATATATATATATATATATATATATATATATATATATATATATATTATAGTAAGCTTGGATGTAGAGCTTTCTGTACATAGTCTAACGACGACGCTGTTGTTAATGGTTTCGAATCCTGTCGAGCGGAAAAAAAATTTCTGTCTTATATTGCTAATTTCGTCGCAACAGTTGTTGTGCCCATGCTGGCGTTGCTTGACTTTTGTTGGTAGCTCCTGTAACCCAGGAGCACCCCAGTAGACTGCCCAGTAGCCCCAGTAGGGGTACCAAACACCCTTCTACAGATTCTCTCTCTCTCTCTCTCTCTCTCTCTCTCTCTCTCTCTCTCTATATATATATATATATATATATATATATATATATATATATATATATATATATATATATATATATATATATATATATATATATATATATATATATATATTATATACATTATACCTTTTGAAGATCATTTAAGGTAAATATAAAGAAAATACTTTTTTCCTGATTAATTTACTGGGCGTTTTTTTCACGCACGAATGGAGAAGGCCTTCAAACATTCATTTCCTCAGTAAAATAAACAGAAACATTTTTAATTGTATTAATTTCTCCAAAGAAATTAAAACCCGGAAAATACTTGGTAAGACTCGAGTAAATAATCAGTGAGTTCTTTGAGTTCTTTGTTTCGTTTTGATTTATTAAGCTTTACATTTTCTTATTTTATTTATGTATCTTATTTATGTTTCTTACTTTTCTTTTTTATTTCAATAGTTTCCTTTGTCTGATTCATTACTAATTGTTGTTGTTGTTATTGTTTTTTTTTACCTGTTATTTTTGTTCTTTGTAATAGTTATTAGGAACAATCATTTTAAGTACTCAAGAAATAATTAAAATTCAAGTTGAAACAAGTGAAATAATTTAATTAAGAGAGAATAAATGTGCAGCATATCTATAAAGGAATTCACCTGCAGAATTTATAACAACAGCTTTGACACTTTGACATCTTAGAACTAATCCGTCGTTGTAAGACAATACTCTCGCCTGTCATACCAAATAGGATAAATAATTATCACACAAAAGCACGTATTAAAAGAAACTGCAATGTTTGTTTCTTTGAACAAATCTGTTCAAAGACAGTGCACTCTTAAATTCCACTAAATAAGTCACAAAATACACTAACAACAAACAGACAAACAGACTAACAGACTAACAGACTAACAGACAAACAGACAAACAGACTAACAGACTAACAGACTAACAGACTAACAGATTAACAAACTAACAGATTAACAGATTAACAGATTAACAGATTAACAAACTAACAGATTAACAGATTAATAAACTAACAGATTAACAGACTAGCAAACTAACAGACTAACAGATTAACAGACTAACAGACTAACAGACTAACAGACTAACAGACTAACAGACTAACAGACTAACAGACTAACAGATTAACAAACTAACAGATTAACAGACTAACAGACTAACAGACTAACAGACCAGCAGATTAACAGACTAACAGACTAACAGATTAACAGACTAACAGATTAACAGACTAACAGATTAACAGACTAACAGCAGACTAACAGACTAACAGATTAACAGACTAACAGATTAACAAACTAACAGACTAACAGACTAACAGACCAACAGATTAACAGACTAACAGATTAACAGACCAACAAACTAACCTTGAGGGAACTGTAAAGGTTTTGCTAGTAGGTGCTCTGTAATTCTTCAGTTCTTATTTATTTTTCTTATTATTGTTAGTCATCTTGAATTTGTTCTTATTGTTCTTTTTTCCTTTTTTTCTTCTTTTCATATTTTTATTAGTGATCATTTATAATTATTTTATTTTATTTATTTTTTGTTTTGTTTTTCTTCTTCCTCTTTCCATTCTTGTTTTTGATCTTTGTTCTTTTCAACTTCATCTCCTTTTCATTGTTCATTTTCTGCTTCATATTCTACTATCTGTTCTTGTTCATGTTCCTTTCTCTGTTCAGGTATTTTATTTTGTTGTTCTTGTTTCTCTTCTTTTTTTATTTTCTTATTCTTCTGTTTATAAAATTTTTTCAATTTTTATTCTTCTTGACTTTCTTGTGTTTAAGTTTTTCTTTTTCTTGTACGTTTTTCAATTCTTTAATCTGTTTCCCTTTATTTTATTCTTCTTCTTATATTATACTCATCTTGTTATTCTTCTTTTTGTTCATTCTTTTTCTGTTCTCTTGTTCTTGTACTTTCTCCTGTTATTTTAATTCTTTTTGCTGTTCTTTTAATTGCTGTTGTTGTTGTTGTTGTTGTTGTTGTTGTTGTTGTTGTTGTTGTTGTTGTTGTTGTTGTTGTTGTTGTTGTTGCTGTTATTGTTGATGTTATTGTTGTTGTTGCTACTGTTGTTGTTCTTGGTGTCATCCTTTGGAGAGCAAAGTGGTCTAAGATTTCAAAATGAGGAGCTTCTACTTGAACTGATTGTGTAGTTAAAAATCCGAGCGTGAAGTTGAGCTCCTAACCTAAACTCTTACGTAAAATTATATATATATATATATATATATATATATATATATATATATATATATATATATATATATATATATATATATATATATATATATATATATATGTATGTGTATGTGTGTATGTACCAAAAAATATCTTCCATATCGCTAATTTAAATTGAAAGTTAACAGTGAGATATTTAACTTAAAATTTACATTTTGTTTTCATTTTATAAGACAATACAAATAGCCTATAAGATCAATGATAATAATAATAATAATAATAATAATAATAATAATAATAATAATAATAATAATAATAATAATAATAATAATAATAATAATAATAATAATAATAATAATAATAATAATAATAATAATAATAATAAATAATAAAATAATAATAATATAATAATAATAATAATAATAATAATAATAATAATAATAATAATAATAATAATATAATAATAATAATAATAATAATAATAATAATAATAATAATAATAATAATAATAATAATAAATAATAAAAATAATAATAATAATAATAATAATAATAATAATAATAATAATAATAATAATAATAATAATAATAATAATAATAATAATAATAATAATAATAATAATAATAATAATAATAATAATATATAATAATAATAATAATAATAATAATAATAATAATAATTTAATAATTTTTTTTTTTTTTTATTTTTGTAATTGTTAGTAATATAAATTAATAGCTTTGCTATATTATTTTTTAGTTATTATTATTATTATTATTATTATTATTATTATTATTATTAATAATACCATTAATTTTTTTTTTCATTTTTATCATTGTTATTAAATTTGAAATTTTTTTCCAAAAGGTATTATAAACTAAATAGATCTAATAAGTTATGATATGCATTTCGCTAATAATAAAATATTTACTTTTGTAAGTGAATATAGAATGTATGAAACAAAATTTGGGTTCGTAGGACAAACCCAAATCCAATATATAAATATATATATATATATATATATATATATATATATATATATATATATATATATATATATATATATATATATATATATATATATATATATATATATATATATATATATATATATATATATATATATATATATTCCATTTTATAATCTACATCTTGATCGATATTCTTTCTTTTTAAAGTTGCTTTTCAGTCTGCAATATCAACGTAAATTCACGCAAACATACACACACACACACACACACACACACACACACACACACACACACACACACATATATATATATATATATATATATATATATATATATATATATATATATATATATATATATATATATATATATATATATATATATATATATATATATATATATATATATATATATATATATATATATATATATATATATATATATATATATATATATATATATATATATATATATATATATATATATATATATATATATATATATATATATATATATATATATATATATATATATATATATATATATATATATATATATATATATATATATATATATATATATATATATATATATATATATATATATATATATATATATATATAATATATATATATATATATATATATATATATATATATTTAAAGAATTAAAATCTTTAAATTTTACAATCTTAATAATATTAAGAATAAATATTATGTATTTGATATTTACAGTCTCCTTCGATAATCTTCCAATTCTTGAATAGAAATAATTATTTTTTTTTATTTCCAAATAAATTTAACATTCTTCCCCCAATTATTTTTTTTTTTATTATTATTATTTTTTTTTTAGTTGCTTTGAGAAATGGTATTCTTCGTTGCGCAAATTTTTTAACGAATGTATCTAGGTCATCTGATCCTGCGAAGGAAGAAAGGAACTTTGCCAATCGAAATTGCTTGTGTTCTTTTGCTTGGAGGTTTTGTAATAAATTACTTAAAAATGCAAATTCAAAAGTGCATTTGAGACCTTCACTCTAAGTTGCCAAGTAGTCTTTTCCAGTGTAAGTTGCCAAGTAGTCCTTTCCAGTGTAAGTTGCCAAGTAGACTTTTCCAGTGTAAGTAGTCAAGTAGTCTTTTCCAGTGTAAGTTGCCAACTAGTCTTTTCCAGTGTAAGTAGCCAACTAGTCTTTTCCAGTGTAAGTTGCCAAGTAGTATTTTCCTGTCTAAGTTGTCAAGCAGTGTTTTCCACTTTAATTAAGTATTTTTTTCCAGTAAAAGTTGCCAAGTAGTCTTTTCAAAATGGAGTTGCCAAGTAGTCTTTTCCAGCCTATATTATTTCATATTCTTCGTAACATTTTTGCTTGTGACCTTTTTTTTTTTTTTTGAACCTTTGGGCAGACGTTTGCAAAATCCAATAAAGCTCAGGTTATGCGATGCTTATGAACACAGATATGAGTGTTAATGACACCCTTATGCAACCATCAAATGCAAAGGGAATGCATGGAAGTGCCTTTGTAAATGCAAAAAAAATTTAAAGCATCTTTTGACCCTTATAAAGTAAAATTTTATTAGCAATTTAAATAATTTTTAAAAAGACATAATTTGCACATCTGTTTGTTGGTTTAAAAGTAATTACTACAGTGAAAATAAAAGCATTTTTAATATATATAATATATTATATATATATATATATATATATATATATATATATATATTATATATATATATATATATATATATATATATATATATATATATATATATATATATATATATATATATATATATATAAGTTAGGTCAATATTATGACAAACAAAGACGGAAATCTTTGGCTATTTTAGGGTAAATGATATTTGGGTAAGCAGGTCAGCACCGCTCCCGTGTTATAAAGGTAGAAAAAGCATTCTAGTAAGATCCCCTCTTTTAATATGGCGATGCTAGCTAGTGACGTTCAAACTTTTTATTTGTTTTAAAAAAAAAAGTTTAATATAATTAATTAACTGGAATGAAAGATATCTGGATGAATTTAAGATAAAGATAAATTTAAGAACACCTTCAATAAGATAATTTGAGAGTAGATAAACGTAAGAATTTCTTCAGTAAGATAAAATATTGTTATTATTATATTTATAAACGTGAGATGAAACAAGATAAGAATAGATAAACAATGTATTCAATAAGATATGATTAGATAAGATAGCGTGAGATAAAGCAAGATAAGAATAGATAAACAATGTATTCAATAAGGTAAGATTAGATAAGATAGCG
>SEYY01004794.1:65000-67348 GCA_009176605.1 Armadillidium nasatum
TATATATATATATATATATATATATATATATATATATATATATATATATATATATATATATATATATATATATGAAATATTTAAACTCTTTTAGAGTTTGTAATAATTTATATAAAAATAAGATGTAAAAGAAATATACAAATAACATGACATCACCAGGTTACACTTACATCACTCTCTCTCTCTCTCTCTACTTTGAAATTAAAGTTAATTATTTATTTTTATATATTATTATTGGCAGCTTTGGATCATGAACAAAATCTTAAAGAATTTTAATATAGTTTTAAGGAAATAACATTAAAATTTATAATGTACCGATAATAATCTTTTTTTAAACTTTGGAAGTTTTTTAAAAATATTATATATAAAAAGGAAAATCATCTACAGTTTTAATATTACATATATTAAAACTATTTCAATTTATAATAATAATAATAAAAAAATGTTTGAAAATATTTTCTTTAATTTCCATTATCATCATTGTACAGAAATCTAACATTATTCATGTCTATTGTATGAAACTTCTTCATTCTATGTCAATGTAAAGATAAACTCTCATCAGCTGTTCTTCGTGCTTCTTTATACAACACCAATCTTCATTCAAATCTTCGCACACACACACACACACACACACACACACACACACACACACATACACATCACATATATATATATAAAATATATATATATATATATATATATATATATATATATATATATATATATATATAATATATATATATATATATATATATATATATATATATATATATATATATTATATATATATATATATATATATATATATATATAATATATATATTATATATATATATATATATATATATATATATATATATATATATATATATATATATATATATATATATATATATATATATATATATATATATATATATATATATATATATATATATATATATATATATATATATATATATATATATATATATATATATATATATATATATATATATATATAATATATATATATATATATATATATATATATATATATATATATATATATATATATATATATATATATATATATATATATATATATATATATATATATATATATATATATATATATATATATATATATATATATATATATATATATATATATATATATATACAAGTTTTAATGATGGGCAATTCTTGCAAGGAATTGAATAAATATGGGCTTTGGGTCCATCTGTCACAAATTGTTTGAGAAAATAAACCTTCTTATATTAGTGGAAATTGACAAGACTGGCAGAGAACTTTATGTAAAATTTTCATTAAATTTTCTTGGAAAAATTTTAAATTTTAGAGTCGAAAAAAAACACAAATATATAATATACATATATATATATATATATATATATATATATATATATATATATATATATATATATATATATATATATATATATATATATATATATATATATATAATATATATATATTTTATGTATATATCATATTATTATTATTATTTATATTATTATTATTTATTATTGATTATTATTATTATTATTAATTATTATATTAATTAATTTAGCAAAAAAAAAAGTTTAACAATTATTATATTATTTTTCTTTATTATTATTTTATTATATATTATAATTATTATTAATTATTTTTTTTAATTAATAATAATATTTATATATAAATTATAATGAATATGATAATAATAGATAATAAAATAATAATAATAATAAAATATATAAAATAATAATAATAATAATAATAATAATAATAATAATAATAATAATAATAATAATAATTAATAATAATAATAATAATAATAATAATAATAATAATAATAATAATATATAATAATAATAATAATCTCTTATAACTGCAACTAATTATGAAAATAACAGTAAACAGAAATTTTCAATAATAATCTGTGAACTAAAATAAAAAAACAAATATTTAAAAGAAGTTAGTTCGGATATTGTGTTTGAAATATTAAAATGAAAATAGTTTTTGCAGTTTAGGAAATTATAAATATATATTATTATATAATATATTATATATATATATATATATATATATATATATATATATATATATATATATATATATATATATATATATATATATATATATATATATATATATATATATATTTATATGTGTGTGTGTGTGTGTGTGTGTGAGTGTGTGTGTGCGTGAGTGTGTGTGTGTAATTACGTGTAGCTCTTGAACTTTTACAGTACTCTTGTAAGAGTAAGAGCAAATATTTAGTAACATCTCTCTGTTATTTTATGTGAAACAAAAACGGCATTTGAACCGTTCTTCACAATACCTGAAGGATCTTCAAGAATACAAGT
>SEYY01004795.1:7500-20000 GCA_009176605.1 Armadillidium nasatum
TATTATTATTATTATTATTATCATTATGTTACAGTTGTACCATTTTTCATTTTTGAATTGCCTTGAATTCAAAATAGAACATGTATCACAAGCTTTCCAAAAATAGTATTACAGTTCTTTATTAATAAAAATGCTAAAATTTCATTTATTTCATAATAAATTATCTAATTAATTAATAAATTAATTGAAATAATTAATTCATTTTAGGTCTTACCTTCATTACATATAAACATTATATATGATCATTACATATGAACATTCCAAAAATATAGAAAAAATTAAACTGAAAAAAAAAAAAAAAAAAAAATTTTTTTTTTTTTTTTTTTTTTTTTTTTTTTTTTTTTTTTTTTTTTTTTGTAAAAAGAATTTTAAAAAAAATGAAACCAAAAATTATTATTATTATTATTATTTTTCTGTAAAAACAATATAAAAAAAATAAAACTAATAAATTTTAAAAATGATTCAAGACAGAGATAACATCTTTATTAAACATATTAATTTCCTCATCCTATTACCAAAGGCTCTTTACAATTATACCTTTACACTTTAATAATAATAATTAGCATTTAATACTTAATATTTATTTAATAATATTTATAATCCTTATGATAAAATCACTTCATTTTCATCATCATATTCCTCTTATCACTTTAAGGTTACAGAGTCAATATATTATGTTACATTGTCGAATTGGTGATGAATATGAAAACAAACTCTTTTATTACAAATTTTTTTTAAAGACAAATATAAATGGTAATATGACATAAGGTATAAAAATAAATAACATTGAGAAATATTTTGCCATATTATTATAAATATTATTATTATTATTATTATTATTATTATTATTATTATTATTATTATTATTATTATTATTATTATTATTATTATTATTATTATTATTATTATTATTATTATTATTATTATTATTATTATTATTATTATTATTATTATTATTATCATCATATTTATCATTCATCATCATCATCATTATTATTTATTATTATTATTATTATTATTATTATTATTATTATTATTATTATTATTATTATTATTATTATTATTATTATTATTATTATTATTATTATTATTATTATTATTATTATTATTATTATTATTGCTTATTATTATTATTATTATTATTATTATTTTATTATTATTTTATTATTATTATTATTATTATTATTATTATTATTATTATTATTATTATTATTATTATTATTATTACTTTTAAAATTATTATTATCACACCTTTTAATTTATTGAAATTTATCACCATTTTATTTTCAAAAAATGCAAATCCGAGTTTACTTCATAGCCATTGAGTCAGAATGTATCAATATTTATTTGTTTTTATAATTTTTTAAGGAAAAAAAAAATTAGTCATAAAAAAAAAAAAAATATATAATATATAATATTATATATATATATATATATATATATATATATATATATATATATATATATATATATATATATATATATATATATATATATATATATATATATATATATATATATATATATATATATATATATATATATATATATATATATATATATATATATATATATATATATATATATATATATATATATATATATATATATATACTATACAATTAGTCCGGTTTCACTATAGTTCGACTTATTAATTAATAATTTGAATAACATAAAATTTAAAATTAGTAATTTTTTTAGAATTAAAAGTGAAAAACCTAAGCATTCTTACTGCTCAGTGCCTCTATTTTTCGATACCTGCACTTGATACACATTCAGTATTCAACTATCAACGCTCCATTTAGGTTGTGTTTTTTATCATTTTAGGTTTTTAAAAATTGTGATCACCCTTTTTTTTTGTAAGAAGAGAAGAGTCCAAAGAAGAAACCAGAGCAAACATCAGTATTGCGATTTTTATTAATGAAAAATGAAATCTTTAAATATTTTTTTTTTTTGTTCGATTATACAATAACAAAAACTTTTAGATTTTTTGTCATATTATTATTTTATTATTTATTTCAAGCATGGAAATTATCATTAATACAATACATCAATAATTGAAAAAAATATTGGCTAAAAATGATTGTACCCAATAATCATTTTTCCTATAGCTTATCTTCCTCAAATAGTCCGGTTTCAAACAGTGTAATAATAGTAATAATATATATTCTCACATTCTCACCAAGCTCTGAAGATTAGGGCAATGCCCTGTTACTCTCCAGACGTCCATATTCTTAAAATCCATTCCGCTCCACCTCCTCAAGTGTATTTCCCCTCCTCGCAATGGTCGTCTGCAAACCGTCACTTCACCCCTTCAATGGTCTCCCCGATGGTTTTCTTCTAGCAGGTTTCAAGTTGTACAGCCTGTCCGGGAATCGGCACTTTACTATCCTTCGTACATGTTCCTACCACCTCAACTGGCCCCTCACCACAACCTCTCGTATGGGATCCACCCCAACTCTTATCTGATATTATCACTTCTCATGTGTTCCAGCTTTGTTACACCGTTTATCAGCCTCTGCACCCTCATCTCGACTGCCTCCACCCTGCTGCCAGCTCTCGTGGTCAGCAACCACACTTCGAATCCATATATCAATGGGGTTCTCAGAATCGCAGTATACATCAAAACTTTAACCACCCAGGATACATATCGCCCTCGTAGGAGGGGATATAGTCGTCCTACCCCCTCGAAAAGGCACCTATTCTTTTATCGATTTCTTTGGCCAAATCTCCGTCTGAGCTCACCAGATAACTAAATTTCTCCGCCTCTCCCAAGGCCACACTATCCACCACAACCCAGACCCTTCCAGTTCCTCTCATGACCCTCATCAAATCCGTTTTTCTTTTATTTATCTTCCAACCCCCCCCCCCCACCATGCAGTGCATTTAATCCTTTAGTCACCAATGCCACATAGTCCGCGTACGCCAACATCTTTCCCCTCTCATCTCCCATGTCCACTTCTTTTATGCGCTTTGTCCATATATATGGAAATATACAATATATAATATATAATATATATATATATATAATATATATATATATATATATATATATATATATATATATATATATATATATATATATATAAAAAAGCAGGGACGACAACACCTATCCTTGCCTAACTCCCGAGCTTATAGGGAACCAGTCACTAACTCCGTGTGTTGTTCTGACAAAACTTTCTCTTCTCTCGTTCATGTTCCTGATCACCCTCACTAGTTTAGAATCTATACCATAAAAGTCTTCCTGTAAAACTTTTCAGTTTCCCTCTGGGCACCGAGTCGAATGCCTGTTCCAAATCGATAAATGCTACGTGAATTTCCCTGGCCCATTCCCAGATTTTTTCAATTAACATTCTCAAAATGTAGACCAGGTGAGTAGTACTTCTCCCAGGTCTTAATACATGCTGTGCTTCGTTCAGTTTATCTTCTACTTCCCCTCTGAGCCTTCTTTCTCTCCAGTATTCGTTAATATATTTTACCCACATGGCATATCAGTGATATGCCTTTATAGTTCTCACATTTACTTTTATCATTTTTCTTAAAGATAAGGCATATTATTGCCATTTTCAACTGGTCCTTGTCATCCATCGATCATCAGTCCTCCGGCATATTTTCCTCATTCCAAGCTATTTTAAAAAGTCTCGGCAACCATCGTATAATATTCTCTCCTTCTGATCGCCGCTCTAACCTTCTCCTCTTCTATTGAATTAGCGTCTGCTTCCGAAGCGGGCCCCCGTTCCACCTCTTGTATCTATAATTTCTCTTAAATTTCCTCCTTTATTAATAAAAAATCTTCCTTGATACGCCATCTAACGTTTTCCATTCTTTTCCTTCCTCCTACTCTCAACCAAAATTATCGTCGTAACTATCTTCATACTCATTGTTACCTCTACAAACTACTTCAGAAGTAAATCTCTCTCTCTCTCTCTCTCTCTCTCTCTCTCTCTCTCTCTCTCTCTCTCTCTCTCTCTCTCTCTCTCTCTCTCTCTCTCTCTCTCTCTCTCTCTCTCTCTCTTCCTTCATCTCCAGCATGCCAGATTATCAGCATGTGGCATTATATCTTAATCATGATCATGCACCTCCTGCTTTACCTTCTTTATTATCAAATGTAAACATGTGCAATTAACGATTTTGGTGAAATATATATATATATATATATATATATATATATATATATATATATATATATATATATATATATATATTATATATATATATATATATATATATATATTATTATTATATTATATATATATATTATATATATATATATATATAATATATAATATATATATATATATATATATATATTATATATATATATATATATATATATATATATATATATATATATATATATATATATATATAATATATATATATATATATATATAATATATATATTATATATATATATATATATATATATATATATATATATAATATATAGGGATACCAGATTTTTTTAACTTCCTGGCATTGTACCTCCTGTGAGGAGGATATTTCAAACTCCTCTTTCTATATATTATCTTTTTTTATGTTCTCTGAACATTTTTCCTATTTGCCTTTCAACACCTTTATTATCTTAGTTTCATATATACTATAAATATGTTCTTTTTAAAGCAAAATGATACAGAAATATTTTACACAAATAAATATACTTTAATAGTTCATCAAAATAATAATATTATCAACATGATAAATGAAACCATGAAATAAAATGACATATAAAGAGTTTGAAAAATTACCTCTCCCGCCCCCCCCCCCCCCATAAATTTAATTTTTCATTTTCGAACATAAATTTTATTGTCCGTTTTCTCCGATATCTGAAATCCATAATCGTATAAATGGTTCAAGGAAACTATGACCGTGAATTTCGAAGCGACACTCATTTATCAACTTAAGAATCCTGCCAATATTGGTAATCTTTTTGTTGAATAAAAATGCAAGCAAAAAATGCCTTTTGAAAAAACGATTCTTGCATAGTTACACGGGTTTAGCTTATTAATTAATGAAGGAAAATATTATTCATATTACGTGTATTACGTCACAAGAAATGACTATTAAAAAAAAAAAAAAAAAAAAAAAAAAAGAATCATTAATTATAGGCATGAGTGGACAATATAGTGTTAACTATTTGCATATTTTATGATGTTATTATATGTCTTTTGTTACAAGTATGTATTAACGAAACACACACTCGCACTCACACGCGCACATATATATATATATATATATATATATATAATATATATATATATATATATATATATATATATATATATATATATATATATATATATATATAATATATATATATATATATATATATATATATATATATATATATATATATATATATATATATATATATATATATATATATATATATATATATAATATATATATATATATATATATATATATAATATATATATAAAGGAGACGATGTAGTGCCATTCAAAGTAAAGGGATTATCTACCATCGGGCATAATGAGTGTTAGAGAACATCCAGTTGCACTCTACTGCACAGTAGTTCAACAGCAGCTCTCGTTGCATCAGTCTTACTCTTCCTTTGCTCTAAATACTTTTACATTTGATCCTATGCTTCCCAAAATTTCATCTGTAAAAGAAGGAACTCCCAATTTTATTTTATCTTAATTCATTATCAGGGAATCTTGAAGGTCTACATCATGCATAATTATTATTTCAGATTGAAACATTCTTGCTCACGAATCTGAAGAGCCTAGAAGAAACATTTCATTTTCCTTTCAAGCTGGAATTTACTACTCAGTTTCCTTCAAATATTAAAGATATATATATATATATATATATATATATATATATATATATATTATATATATATATATATATATATATATATATATATATATATATATATATATATATATATATATATATATATATTGACAAGCAAGCCTACACAATTAAACCATTAATTGCTTTTATTGATTATTTTTTGACAAACATTGATGAATTATAAATAAAAAAGAACTCGTAATGACTCACTTAAAAATGTACTTCAAACAAACGTTTCTCTATTATTAAATCATAAACTCAAACATTTGAACTTGCTTTTATGAAAGGCTTTGTTAGGAACACAATCGTATTACCATACCCGGCATACTCATATATATATATATATATATATATATATATATATATATATATATATATATATATATATATATATATATATATATATATATATATATATATATATATATATATATATATATATATATATATATATATATATATATATATATATATATATATATATATATATATATATATATATATATATAGTATATATATATATATATATATATATATATATATATATATATATATATATATATATATATATATATATATATATATATATATATATATATATATATAATATATATATATATATATATATTTATTTATTGCTTTATTATCAAGTTCAGATCTTTCCTTATTACTTTATTGTTATAATCATTGTCACCATTATAAATTTTATTCCCAAAGTAATTTTCTGACTTTTTAAAAGAATAAAATTGTAAAAATAAAAAAACTGAAACACAATACCTGAAAATAACGTGATTCAATTTATATATATATAATATATATATATATATATATATATATATATATATATATATATATATATATATATATATATATATATATATATATATATATATATATATACAAACACAACACACACAAAGCTCTTACAGTCTGCTAAATCACTCTTAGACTTGAAAATATATATAATAAAATTACCAGTCTGCTCTATGTGGAGTCCGACCTTCACAAAGACGGTAGCGCTCTTGCTTACCATCCTAGAAGTCGAAGGTTCGACTCCTCATAGAGTAGACTATAATTTTATTATTATTATTTTTATTATTATTATTATATATTATTATATTATATATTATATATATATATATATATATATATATATATATATATATATATATATATATATATATATATATATATATATATATATATATATATATATATATATATAAATGCTCAGACAAGGAACGCAATTTTTAAAGGAGATAACGTAACACACAGGTTTGTTTTTTTTTAAAGATTTTATTTCCTAATTAATTCTATTTTTTTTTTAAAAAATCCACATCTCACGGGCATTGCCCTATTCGAGGGGAGGAACTTTTCTAGGTAGTATATACCTAGGATCCCCAAGTGGGATCGAACCTGCGCCTTCAAGCACGTGAGTCAATCACCCTACCGTTTGAGCCACGGGAGACTGAACAATTGGATTTAACAACAATAAAAGGATTAATTAATTTTTCTTTCCTATTTGGTAATTATTTCAAATCACAGTATTCCATACAATTTTCTTTTTCTTTTTTGATGTCGATATCTTCTTATAAATTTTTAATAAATAATTAACTGATAATTAAATGATAGTTTTAACGATCGATCCGATATCCCAGGATAAGTCCTGCGACAGATATGCTGCATACCGAACGGCTTTCCCAATGCCCAGCTTTTTCCTCTCATGAAGGCATGTTACGTCACAAGAAAGCTTGTCAATTATTGGATGATTTGAACGCTGTTCTTATATGGCTTTATTATGTGAATCATGCATAATTATTTTATTTAACAATACATTAATATATTATTGCAGAAACCAAGCATCATCAAGGATTATAACAATGATACAATATACATAATAAACCATTAATAAAATACAATATATTGAGCAAAATTAGAAATATATATATATATATATATATATATATATATATATATATATATATATATATATATATATATATATATATATTTTATATTTTATATTATTATATTTTTTTTTTTTTTTTTTTTTTTTTTTTTTTTTTTTATTTTTTTATTATTTTTTTATTAATATATTTATAATATAATATTTATATAATATATAATATATTATATATATATATATAATATATATATATATATATATATATATATATATATATATATATATATATATATATTATATATATATATATATATATATATATATATATATATATATTATATATATATATATATATATATATATATATATATATATATATATATATATATATATATATATATATATATATATATATATATATATATATATATATATATATATATATATATATAATATATACATATATATATATTTTTATATTATATATATATATATATATATTTAATATATATATATATATATATATTATATATATATATATATATCTAGTTCTCATGACATAGCTGGAGAACATTCTTTCCCTCCCTTCTACTAAACCTAGCAAACCTTGGTTTAACTCTGCTTGTTCTCGCGCTATCAGCCGCTGGAATGTTCCCTTCTGGGATTACCATCTTCTTCAAACTCCAGAAACTCATGCTACTTATATTCCATCCCGGAATCGTGCAAAATCTATCTTTCGTAACACCAAAAACTCTTTTCTCCGTAGAAAATGCAATAATCTTTCTGGTTCCTCTCAATTTACGTTCTTCCTGGCATTTTGCAAAAAATGTCAACTCTAACTTTGCTTCTTCCTCTTTCCCTCCTTTAGTATCTTCCGACAGCACAACTGCTGTTTTACCTTCTTCTAAAGCCGAACTCTTCCCTCAAACTTTTGCATCTAAATCTACCTTAGATGATTCCGAAATTATTCCTCCTCCTTCAACACCCTCCGACTCATTTATGCTTAAAATTAGAATTCTTTTAAAGTCTCATTTCTGCTCTCTCTGAGCTTAATACTAAGAAGACATACTGTTCTGATGGGATTCTTCCTGTGGTCTTCAAAACATGTGCTTCCGACCTTGCATCATGCCTTGGTAAACTATTTCATCTTTGTCTTTCTACTTCAGTCTTCCCTTCTGTGCCGAAGAAGAGGAATATCTCTCAACCCTCCAACTATCGTCCCATTTCTTTGATCTCCGTTCTTTCTAATGTTTTTGAATCTTTCCTTAACAGGAAGATTTGGGAGCATCTCATTTCTTCTAATCTTATCTCTCATCGCCAGTATGGTTTTCGAAAGAAACGCTCTACTGATGATCTTTTTTCTATTATCTCTGACTCTTGATCCTCCGCTCTTTGGCATTTCTGTGAATCTTTTGCTGTCTCTCTTGACATATCGAAAGCTTTCGATTTCTAAATATCCCTCTTTCGGAATCTATCCTTTTCTCTGCGATTTTCTCTCTAATATCTTTCCGGTCGTTTTGTAGCAGCTGTTGTAGATGGCCACCGATCTTCTTTTAAATCTATTAACAGTGGTTTCCACATGGTTCTGTCCTATTCCCAACAATTTTTTCACTTTTCATTAATGACCTTCTCTCTGTTAATTCATCTCCAGTCCACTAATATGTTGATGACTCCACCCTTTATTACTCCATTCAGTTTGAAAGACGTCACTCCCAACAGCAATTAAAAGACTTGAGGAGGGTAGCCATGGAGCAACTAATCTCTGGCCTTTCACATATTTCAAATTGGGGCAGAGAAATTATGGCTGTTTTCAATGCCTCAAAAACTCAGTTCCTTCATCTCTTCGCTCGACACAATCTACCACACAACTATGATATCTTCTTCGAAAATACACAACTCAAACCATCATCTGTTCTTAATATTCTCGGTGTATCTTTTTTTTTTTCGAGATCTTTCCTGGAGAGATCACATTACTTTTCTTTCTAAACAAGCTTCTAAGAGGTTGGGTGTTCTGAGGCGCCTTCGTAATTCCTGCTCGTTACCTTAGTTACTTGCTCTCTATAGGGGTGTTCGCCCCTATATATATATATATATATATATATATATATATATATATATATATATATATATATATATATATATATATATATATATATATATATATATATATATATATATATATATATATATATATATATATATATATATATATATATATATATATATATATATATATATATATATATATATATATATATATATATTATATATATATATATATATATATATATATATATATATATATATATATATATATATATATATATAATATATAGTATAATATATAACATACATATACATAAAACAATATTAAGAATTATATAAATTTTAAGACATTAAAATCTTATGACTAATAACATCCCTAATCACAATATTTCACTAATAATAATATATAATAATAATAATAATAATAATAATAATAATAATAATAATAATAATAATAATAATAATAATAATAATTATTATTATTATTATTATTATTATTATTATTATTATTATTATTATTATTATTATTATTATTATTATTAAAACTTTGAAACATTAAAATAATAATAATATATATAAAAATTTAACAACAATTACAACAATCCCTAATAAAATCAAAACACTATTCAACAAAACACTAAAATCTTAACAACCATAATAAAATATACATTACAATAATAAATATACATAAAGCTAATATTAATAAGAACTTAAATACTTAAGCATAATACTGACACTACTATATATATACATGAATAACACTATAACAACTGTATATAATAACACTATAATAACTATATACAATAACTATTATCTATATAAGAACTTAAATGGCACTAACACTATAATAGCTATTTTATAAATGAATAGTTAAATACTAAAATTTTAGCAAGCAATAACGCACCTAAAAAAATTAAACTAAAATAAATAAATAAATAATTTAAATAAATTAAAATAAATAAATAAATAAATAATTATTCCTACTAAAAAATACTTACTTCTCTGTACAAATGAACTATAAAATACAGTTACCTTACCAAAAAAGGGTTTCGCTAATTAGGCATAATTAATCACAAAAATATATATTATTTAAATTTAAATGTAAGTAGAATTTTTTTTTCTTTTTTTTAAAGTTAAATTCCCAAAATGACTAAATCGATAACTCAGTTAATCTATCAATTTGATTTTAAAAAAAAAAAAAAAATTTGATTTTTAAAGTTATTTTAAGATTATCCAAAAGAACCGAATGGAAAATTTTGTAACTTCATCACTTAGATTTATTTAAATTATCATTTTCCATAATGTGAAGAGCAATTTCTACAGTTAACTTATTTCACTAAATCAATCTCAACACTTCAAACAACCTCCCTAATCAAAACCACTAAAGATCCTCGTAAGAGTTTCTAGACTCCCAACTGAAACTCTCTTCCAGCAACACTCTTTCTCTTTCAGATCTTTATCCTCTTCCATTATATATATAATATATATATATATATATATATATATATATATATATATATATATATATATATATATATATATATATATATATATATATATATATATATATATATATATATATATATTTATTTATTTATTTCACTATCACCTTTCCCACTTTTGGAGGAATTCAATAAAAAAGTTCTGCCACTCCTGAGGCACTCTCCCTTCTCTCCAACGTACATTAAACATTCTCACCAACCAGTCAATCAACTCTCTTTATCATCTCTATATATATACAATCTATTCCTGCTGATTTTCCTTCCATTACTTTTCTCATCGCTATTTCCACCTCCTATTTACTAATATTTCTCTCCTCTTCCTCGCTACCTCTCCATCATTTTCTACCTCTCCCCCATTACTAATCTCTCTCTCCTTTCGTTCAACAATTCACTAATGTACATTTTTCATCTCTCTCCAACTTCCTTCTCTCTCTGTAATATTTCTCCATCTTCCCCTTTCACTCCCTATAATATATATATATATATATATATATATATATATATATATATATATATATATATATATATATATATATATATATATATATATATATATATATATATATATATATATATATATATATATATAATATATATATATACTATATATATACTATATAAAAAAAAAGCCAACATAAAATATATTTTAACTTTGCATCATAATAAATTTTTAAATAATTATAATACATAAAATACATTACATTAAATCCATAAAAATATTCTATCTATTTCGATCTTTTAACACTAACTTTCAAAAGCAACTTTCAACTTATTTTATATTTTATCTTTCGTCTAGAAATGTCAATTTGCGAAATTGACGAATCATTTTCAAAAGTGATAATTATTATCGGTTTAATGGTTTAAAATATATAATATTAAAGAGTTTAATTTTTTTTATTTCTTTTAAGGAAATCAAAAAGGAGAGAAAGGTATTTAAAATATTGAAATTTATGTAGAGTAAATAATTTATTTATTATTAATTAAATGTCATAATGTCAATACGTCCATAGGACCTTTCACTTTATACCTTCCCATATATAGGTGGGTTATAATCAAGTAAAGATTGCGTTTTCTTTTTTTTTTCTTTCTTTTATAACTTAAAAATATTTTTATTATTATTTTTTTTTTAAAGTATCTTTATTGAAAATGTATTAAAAATGCTTATTAATATCGAACCAATTGCATGCTTCAAGCAAAGAATGGATCTAAAATATCGAGAGTTCAGT
>SEYY01004795.1:22500-27500 GCA_009176605.1 Armadillidium nasatum
GAACTCTAGGTAACGTAAGTTAGGTTAGGTTAGGTAAGTTTCTTAGGATATATATAATATATATATATATATATATATATATATATATATATATATATATATATATATATATATATATATATATATATATATATATATATATATATATATATATATATATATGGGTTGAGTCCAAGTCTAAGAGATTAATAAACTGTCACCTCTTTTCAAACTCACTTAACCCTCTCTCTCTCTCTCTCTGAGACGTGACTTTGATGCACTATTTCTTTTCTATTGGTACTACAATGGCAGCTGCTCTAGAGAACTGACCTCTCGCATTCCACCACTAATGCGTCGTCCTCGCAGCACAAGGCGTGTCACTTTTTCGCATGAATTTTGTATGAATATAGTAAAGACCAGGTTTGCCAGTTGTGGTACCTCCTTCTTTCTTGTCACTTCTCCTCTGTGAAACTCTCTGCCATCATCTGTTTTCCCTCCTGTATTTAATCTACCTTTCTTTACGTCCCCCGTCTGTGTCCATCTAAGAGATTTGTGTTAGTAGGGATTGGATGGGTTTCTCCTTTATTTTTAATTTCTGCCCCTTTCTTGAAAAGGGCTTGGCCCTTGAGCGGTGTTAATCTGTAATATATATATATATATATATATATATATATATATATATATATATATATATATATATATATATATATATATATATATATATATATATATATATATATATATATATATATATATATAATATATATATAATAATAATATATAAAAATTTTATTGAAACTCAAAAACTCGTAAAAAAAAAAAAAAAAAAAAAAAAAAAAAAAAAAAAAAAAAAAAAAAAAAAAAAAAAAAAAAAATTTTTTGCAAACTTTTAATTCTCACTCTTTGTGCACATAGACTCATAGAGCCTCCCTCAGGTTCATTTGTTTACAAGGGCAAAATCCTTGAATCTGGGCGTTATAAAGAAATGATGTTTTATATTTGAAAACGGAGAGACAAACGTCTCTTAAATTAAATTAGATTACCTTTATTTTTTGCTCAATGCTCTACTGAGTATTTTCAAAACCAAGAAATATGGTAGTATAAATTCTTTTTTTTTTCAGTATTTTATTTATCGATTTTTTTTTTTTCGTTATAAGAATAGCATTCAAATCTGTATTACACACACACACACACACACACACACACACACACACATATATATATATATATATATATATATATATATATATATATATATTATATATATATATATATATATATATATATATATATATATATATATATATATATATATATATATATATATATATATATACATATGACCTTATTTCATCCTGATATGCGAAATTTTAATCCAAAGCCAGTAGCAGTAATAAAAAAATCGAAGAAGTTATAATATATGTGAAGCTCTAAATATATATATATATATATAATATATATATATATATATATATATATATATATATATATATATATATATATATATATATATATATATTATATATATATATATATATATATATATATATATATAAAAAAAAAAAAAAAAAAAAAAAAAAAAAAAAAAAAAAAAAAAAAAAAAAAAAAAAAAAAAAAAAAAAAACCTAACTGAGTAATCTAACCTAACCTAACATAAAATTATATAATCTACCCTAACCTAACACAACCCACCAATTATTCCAAAAATAATAAATATTGTTGAAAATTATTACGGGGAATGATCTGTATTTGTTAAAGTTCATTGGAATAAAAATGTTTTCGAATTTTTATTTTTAGTGAAAATGTGTTCAAATATTTATTTTAACTGAAAAATGTTTTAAATCTGAAAAGGACTCACGTGAATGTTTTCAGGAGCATGGCATTATTTCTAAAGAATTTTATTTTAAAATTATCACATTATTTATCCTATACATATCAGGAATGAAAAGTTTATCGTCTGACTTTGCAACAAGAAAATGTGTCACTTTGAAGAGTCAGTTCTTAAGGGTACATGGTTAGAGAGTACAAAGATGCAGCTTAATTAAAATTATAATTTTTTTATATACTCTTGGGGTAAAGAACAAATATCGCTTAAATTTTGCAAAGAGAAATTAAATATTATCAAAATTATGGCTGTTGATTATAACAACTACCTTCGTGAGGTTTATATGTTGGTTTATATGTTTTTTTTGTTCTTTTTTTTCAATTTGTTTATAAGTTAGATAGGTTGGGTTAAGTTAGGTTAGGTTAAGTTAGGTTAGGTTATGTTATGATTGGTTAGGTTAGGTTACCTAGTTTAGATTATGTCGTTATGTTATTTTAGGTTACTTTAGATTAGGTTATATTAGGTTGGGTTAAGATGATTAGGATATATATATATATATATATATATATATATATATATATATATATATATATATATATATATATATATATATATATATATATATATATATATATATATATATTATATATATATATAAGCAGGTTTATGCTTTATTCATCATTCACTTTTAATTGGAGGCAAAAATGTAATTGAAATAGATGAAACTTTTTTCCACCAAATGAAGGAATGAACGAGGTAGAGTTACTCGGTTTTTTGTGGACTATGTTATCAAATAAAGGAAAGTATTTCTTTTTTTCTATTCCTGATAGAGCTGAAAAAACTCTTCTAGAAATAATATAATCTAAAATAAAACATAAACGATAATTTTTGATTGTTTTAAATTATACAAAAAAAAAATTTGTAAATCTCACTTCAAATGAATATCTACGATTAACAGTTAACAGTAATGAAAATTTGTTGATTCTATTACTGGGAAACATACACAAACAATTGAAAACACATGGTTCTTACAAATTAAAGAGTCGTAATAAGAGGCAATAGGACCATTTTTTTTTTTTTTTTTTTAATTTGGAGAAGGAAGTTCGTCTTTGAAAAAATATTTCAAAAAATTTATAATCCATGTCTGTATTTGTAATTTTTCAAATTTTAATAAAAAAAAAATTTAAAAAAAAAAAAAAAAAAAATATTATAATATATATATATATATATATATAATATATATATTATATATATATATATATATATATATATATATATATATATATATATATATATATATATATATATATATATATATATATATATATATATATATATTTAAATTGTATGGGCCCGATGTTGAATGTGAACCACACTAAACGTCCACAAGTTTTTTACTGCATTTCATTTGACTTTTTTCAATTTCAGACTTACTCAATTTGAACCATGGAAAGATACACAATGTAAAGTAATTTGTGTTTTATTCAAAATCAACATCGGCCCTTAAAATTTAACCACCCTATTAGTTTAATAAAGGGTGGTTAAATTGTATGGGCCGATGTTGAATGTGAACCACACCTAAACGTCAAGTTTTTTACTGCATTTCATTTGACTTTTTTCAATTTCAGACTTACTCAATTTGAACCATGGAAAGATACACAATGTAAAGTAATTTGTGTTGTTATTCAAAATCAACATCGGCCCTTAAAATTTAACCACCCTTATATATATATACATATATATATATATAATATATATATATATATATATATATATATATATATATATATATATATTATATATATATATATATATATATATTATATATATATATATCTATATCTATATCTATATATATCCTCTCCCAGGAAGGGTTTTCACCCTGTCAGTGGAACCAGCATCTTTCCCCATCTGCCTGAAGAAGTTCTCCCAGAGCCCTCCAAAAGATCAAGTTCTTCGGCTCGCCGGTCCCCATGCCGGTCCATGAGTCCTATCCAGACTCTTCAGGTAGGGTTTTCACCCTTTCAGTAGGACCAGCATCGTTCTCAAACCAACCTCCAAACACTCTCTCCCAGGGGTCTTCAAAAGATTGCGCTTCTCCGAGCAATGGTTCCCAATGCTGGTTCTGGAGTAGTTACAAGCCGTTGACAGAGAAATCACAAGGCCGGATGGCTAGTCCTGTCGTCCTTGCATTTAGTTCTCTTCACATGATCCGATCCTGTCGTCGATTTTCAAACTCTTGTTTTTAAATTTCAAATTCTTAATGTTAAAGTTTAATTTTTCATTAAAAGCCGAAAGTTCATTATATTGAAAGATTTGTTGCTCCTCTATAAATTTTGATATATAATAATTTTATCGAAACTTATTTAATTTATATATTTTTTAATATATATAAATATTTTATATATATATATATATATATATATATATATATATATATATATATATATATATATATATATATATATATATATATATATATATATATATATATATATATATATATATATATATATATAATCATTTTCTTCTTTCTTCATTACATCATTATGAAAATCTGAATCATTTTCCCGATTCTTAATTAAAAAGTTTTTTTAAAAAAATGGTAGCATTTCAGAAATGCCTAATTAAAAAATTTGTAATTTTTGGATTATTATTTGAAATAACAATGAAAAAAAAAAAAATTCCTTAAAAGAATTTAAAAAAAAATAAATAAATAAAATGAGGAAGTTTAAAAACCGTATTTTCGTGCTCTTTTTACACCTGAAAGCCAGTTTTTGTTCCAATTATGTATTTACCAATATTTATTACAAAATATTAACCTACGGCTCCGTAATTAAATACATATGAAATTCTTAGTAACCAATTCACGTTAATATTTTACACCGTTACGTAACGAACAACATTTCCTCATTAAAAAATAAAGGATAATTAAAAATAAATAAATAAATAAATAAAAAAATTCGGAACAAAAAATGAACAAAAAAAAAATTACACCCATAGATTCATATCAAATAAGAGCACATTAATTTTACTTTTTTGAACTCCTCCAAATATTTTTTTATTCCATTTGTTTTGTAATAAATAGAAATACATTATTCAATTATAAATAAGGAAATGTTATTAGAAAAATTTAAAATAACTAATATTCTTTTCATTATGTAATGGACTACTATTTATCAGTTTGAATGTTTTG
>SEYY01004795.1:37500-45000 GCA_009176605.1 Armadillidium nasatum
TGTTCCCAGTGCTTATATTATTATTATAATTATAATTATTATTATTTTATTATGATTATTATTATTATTATTATTATTATCATTATTATTATTATTATTATTATTATTATTATTATTATTATTATTATTATTATTAATATTATTATTATGCAGGAGTTCAGATTTCTTTTTGTTTCAAAGTGTTGAAAAATCGTAAACAAATATAAATGTATGATTATTACCTTATTAGATTAATTTTTCACTACAAAACAGAAAGAATTTTCATTATTAAATTTGACCCAATTGAATGCGTTTAACTCATAAAATATCAAAATAACAATGAATCTTTAAACATTAAATTTAATTAAGGTCTTTTTAAATCAATTCTTCAAAGTCATTATACCAGCAGTTCATTGAAATATTCTATTCAGTAAGTCTTCCAAAAATATTTCACAGAGATATTACATACATAAATGCATACTCATGCATGTACACGAGTATACACACACACATGGTTTTACACTTTCTGCTGCAAGCAACCGGCAAAGCGCAATTCACAGAGGAGGCATTTACCCCAAATCATATCTGCTTGAAATCTTTATAACCTTTTAGCCTAAGGGAAGTTGGGTTCCATGTTCTGCTGACTATTTTTAATGTTCTCTCAAAGTCAATGAATTGACTGAATAAAACCTTCAAAAACAATAATATTAGTTTTTCATCAAAACAACAAATAATTAGTATAATAATATTATGGTTTGAATAATAACCTTTTCGGGATTTTCTTAGTATATTAATTGAAGAATAATTTTGTGTGATAATAGTTGTCAGTTCCTTCAAATTTCAAATAATATTTCTTGTATTGCTCTTATTAATATTTCACAACTAATATATATATATATATATATATATATATATATATATATATATATATATATATATATATATATATATATATATATATATATATATATATATATGCGCGCGCGTGTGTGTGTGTGTGTGCGTGCGCGCGCGCGTATTTGCAACTATTCTATAACACTTTGAGTTAAGTTATGAGCAGGGCAACATATCGGTGAAATATCAAGGGTTTGGGTGAAGTTGGGTTGAAGCATTTAAAAAAATTAAAAAAATTAAAAGGAAAATAGTAGTCGGAATCGCAGGAGTCAAAGGTGGATGATTTTAAAATGATGAAGCCAAAGTCTGGGACAGTAATTTTAAAATAATTGAGTTGGAATTAGATTTTGAGTCAGAGGGTATTTTAAAGTAAGGAAATCTAATCCAAATTCGGAGCAGAGTAATATATTTAACTGCCTATGACCAGGACTTTTGATTAGAGTTTGTTTGATTCACTAGTAATATTGAAAAAATATCTTAATTATAATAATAATAAAAATAATAATAACAATAATATTAATAATAATAATAATAATAATAATAATAATAATAATAATAATAATAATAATAATAATAATAATAATAATAATAATAATAATAATAATAATAATAATAATAATAATATTAATAATGAATATATAATTATAAATAATAATAATAATAATAATAATAATAATAATAATAATAATAATAATAATAATAATAATAAATAATAATAATAATAATAATAATAATATAATAATAATATATAATAATAATAATAATAATAATAATAATAATAATAATAATAATAATAATAGTAATAATAACAATAATAAAAATAATAACAATAATAATATTAGTGATTATATATGGAAGTTCTTTTCAGTTTTTATTTTAATATAAGTTATAATTTCTCTTCCATTTTTCAAAAGTTGGTGGACGAAAATAACTTTTAAAAATTGGGAGAGAAACTATAACTTAAATTAAAATAATAATAATAATAATAATAATAATAATAATAATAATAATAATAATAATAATAATAATAATAATAATAATGATAATAATAATAATAATAATAATAATAATAATAATAATAATAATAATAATAATAATAATAATAATATATAATAATAATATAATAATATAATAATATATATAATATATAATAATAATAATAATAATAATAATAATAATAATAATGATAAATAATAATAATAATAATAAAACTGTAATAAAAATTATAATAAAATGTTAATTTGTTTTCTCTGTTTAATTAAAAACCGAAATATGAAATTAAAAGTAAGTTAGCGAATTTTTTAAATATATTTTATCGTTTAATCTGAGTTAAGAGTTTCCTTCAAATTTAGAAATCAATCCTTTAAATTCAATTTCATTTCTTTTGTGTTAAAGAGGCAAAAATATCATGAAAAAATTTAATTTAAATTTAAAACAAAAAAAAAAAAAATTAAATATTATAAAAATACTACTACTAATTAATAATAAAATAATATAATAATAAAAAATCATAATAATAATAATTTTAAGAATAATTATTAAATAATAAGAATGATGATAATAATAATAAAAATTTTACTGATTTTAAGAATAATAATTATAATAGTAAGAATGATAACAACAATAATAATTTAACTACTACTACTAATAATAATAATAGTAATAATAATGAAAAATAGTAATAAATATAAATGATGATAAAAATAATAATAAAAAAAAAAAAATAATAATAATAATAATAATAATAATAATAATAATAATAATAATAATAATAATAATAATAATAATAATAATACCAAAATTCATATACAGCTTTACAAGTATCGTTCTGCCAGTTATATTGACTCACCGAATATTTTTGGAATATGAAACAACTTTATTTGTCAAAGATACCATTTCTAGCTATTGTTTTAAAAGATTCTTTGGATTGAACAATGATAAAAAATAATAATAATAAAAAAAAGCAAATAAAATTATTTTCAAACATGATAAACATAACACATAGGTGTGATTTTTTTCGTTATATAATTTTAAATTTTTTTTTTAATTTTTAAATTTTTTTTTTTAATATTTACTTTTGTCTTAATTTTATTTTTTTCAGTTATTCGTATAATTATTCTATTTATTTCCTTTCTTTTATAATATTTTTGAGTTAATATTTTGGTTTTTGGTTTAATTTGTTATTTCTTTATTTGTATTTTTTATCATGAATTTCTTTTTAATTTCCTACCATATTTGACATTATTATTATTATTATTATTATTATTATTATTATTATTATTATTATTATTATTATTATTATTATTATTATTATTATTATTATTATTATTATTATCATTATTATTAATATTATTATTATTATTATCATTATTATTATTTTAAAACCTTTTATTAATTTCGATCCTCGAACTGGCCAAGTATCATTTCTTGACAAGTCGAATAATATTAAGATCGACTTTGCCTGCGCTAGAAAATTGGCAGGAAAACTCTTCCCTAATGTCTAAATTTTTTTTTTACCACTAAAATATAATTCAAATGAGTTTGACTATGGTAGTTCTGTAAAAGGTAGGACGGGCATAGAATGATGCAGTCTCAAACACAAAATTGGCTGTAAAACCTTAGAATCAGCAAGGACCAGACAGCGACAGACAAAAACAGACATTATTCTTATTCTTATTCTTATTATTATTATTATTATTATTATTATTATTATTAATATTATTATTATTATTATTATTATTATTGTTATTATTATTATTATCATTATTATTATCATTATTATTATCTTTATTATTACTAAAAGTTTTTAATAACATTATTATTTATTATTATTATTATTATTATTATTATTATTATTATTATCAATATTATTAATTATTAAAATTAATGTTATTATTATCATTATTAATTTTTTTTTTTTTTTTTTTTTATTTTTATTATTTTTTTTGTTTTTTTTTTTTTTTTTTTTTTTTTTTTTTTTTTTTTTTTTTTTTTTTTTTTATTATTATTATTATCATTATTATTATTCTTATTATTATTATTATTAGTATAATAAAAATATTATTGTTATTAAAATAATAATAATATTATTATTACATTATTTATTACAATAGTAATAAAATTTTTATTGTATATTTTATTTCTTTTGTAATTTTTGTATTATACGTAATATATATATATATATATATATATATATATATATATATATATATATATATATATATATATATATATATATATATATATATATATATATATATATATATATATATATATGTATGTGTGTGTGTGTGTGTGTGTGTGTGTGTAGGTTATTTAAAAATAAAAAAGAATACATTTTAGAAATACAATATTTTTTGAATATTTATACAATACCAGTGAAAAACCTTGAGGGTTAATTTCGTATTGTTATATCTGAAATCTAAATAATTGTATACTTCCTTAATTAAGCTTATTGTGATGCTCCAAGACAAGCAAGCAAAAGTAGAAAATATGAGAAGGGACTTAAGGACAATTTTTAAATTTCCAAAACTATACTTCTCCAATTCAGATTTTAAATATTTTTTTGTGTGATAATTGCTTGTTTTGATGTTTTTAAATACCTTTTTTTTGTCAAACCATTGCATGGTAGATATCGAATTTCTATACTAAAAAGGCAAGATTCAACAATATTTCCATATTTGTATTTAACTGCATGCCTAGGTAAAGTTGCATCAATGGCCACTGATATATATATATATATATATATATATATATATATATATATATATATATATATATATATATATATATATATATATATATATATATATATATATATATATGTATGTGTGTTCGTATATTCGAATTTTAAATGTTTATTTTTTTTTAATATTTTCCATTTCAATTTGCTTTATCATAAATTTTTTATTTTTGTATTATTTCTTTTTTAAATTTTTAATTAAATGTAAGTATTTCATGCTAATATTCGCACACGCACACGCACAGGCACACGCACACGCACAGACACAAATACACATACAAATATGCTTCTTCCTTGTGGGCCTTTAAAAGAAGGAAGTTTTCTTCCTTTTCTCTGAAACAAAGGCTCTTTTGTTGACTTCAAATATTTAATGGCATTACATGCATATATATATATATATATATATATATATATATATATATATATATATATATATATATATATATATATATATATATATAATATATATATATATATGTGTGTGTGTGTGTGTGTTTGTGTGTGTGCGTGTAATATCTTGCCAATGTAACTTGTGGAAGGGAACCATTGCATTGCCTTATAGACGATCAAAGAAATCTATATTTTACCATTTAGCAATCTTCATGGTCAAAATCTTTAATGTAAGCATAAAGTTTGAACGAATGGATTTTGTTAATGTGATATCATCATCAGGCATTCACTCGGAGAATATTATTTTACTATAATTTAATAAAGCAAAGACAGCAACAAATCTGTTATTAATTAAATATAAATATCCTTAAGGGTTGATAAAGAAATTTCTTTCTCAATAGGTCGGTCTACTACTTGTTGTACTGTGAATCAACTTACTTTCAAAGTCAGAACACTGATTCAAAAAAGAACTATTATTGATTATGGTCCATCGATAATTTAACCATTAGTAGCAACAAGTGGGTTTAAGCTTTGTATTTTTGAAGTTGCACAAGGATATCGTTGTGCAGAATGTTGGTTTTTGAAGGAAGTGTTTTAGAGTTTTTGGAGCTTTTTTTAAGTATATGTAAATATTTATTTTTTCCCTACCCATATGCTAGTATATATATATATATATATATATATATATATATATATATATATATATATATATATATATATATATATATATATATATATATATATATATATATATATATATATATATATAATATATATATATATATATATATATATATATATATATATATATATATATATATATATATATATATATATATATATATATATATATATATATATATATATATATATATATATATATATATATATATATATATATATATATATATATATATATATATATTTAAAGATCAGTTATTCATTTAAGAAACATGTACTCGCTGATGGGTTGGTTATTTTCTAAATAAAAAGAAACGCAAGACAAAATTATCGATATAAAAGTGGATAAGTGATGACGTGACAAAATAAATTATATTATTTAAAAGGAATAAAAAATAGTTCTGAAAACAGAACCTTCAGGGGGTTGGGACATTTTTAGCACTTTTTATTTTTAATAATAAAATTTTTAATCTTAAAGGTGGCTACATCAAATTCGGGGGTGTCATAACTGGGTGAAATGCGTATTTTTTGCATTTCTCTAAAATCTCTGTAGTATCAATAGTTCCCGAGAACCAATAACCCTTCTTTTTTTTATTCAACTCTTTTTGGACTTATCAATCTAGCCCAAACTCTCAGGAACACTGCAGGATGACGATTTCTGAAGAAACTGTTTGGGGAATTTGAAATTTTTTTCATTCTACCGTGGAACAAACGGTAGAGTGATTGACTCTCGTACTTGAAAGCACCGGTTCGATCCCACTTGCGGATTCTAGCTATTTAATACCCAGAAAAGTTCTTATCCTTGAATAGGGCAATGCCCTTGAGATTAAAACTGTAAAAAATAAATAAAGGAAAAAAGATCGCTAGAAAAAAAAGTTAAAGCTAAAATAGTTTCAGTAAATTTTTTTTTTTTAAATTTCAATTTTAAAAATTTTTGTCCAAAATATTCTGACTCGGAACTTCTTTTTAGTAATAAATATAAAAAATTGTTTTTAGATAAATTAAAGACAAGGTCTACCTGCAGATTTTTTTCAAAAACATTGGTCTAGATCTGTCACGTGACAAAAATGTTACAACAAAAAAAGTGGAGGTTGTGGAAAAATTTTTAATTTTTCACAGCTCCTTTTTTTTATTTAAAAAAAAAGTTTTTTTTGTCGGTCTAGCCCAAACTTTCAGAAACACAGCACAAAAATTATATAAAAAAAAAGTTCTTAGGGGAGAGCAAGATTTTTGATATGTGTCTCTAAAAAAAAAAAAAATTGTAACAAGAATAGTTTGAAAAAGATTTCAAAAAGTTCTCCTCCCTCCACACACACACACACACACACACACACACACACACACACACACACACACACACACACATACACACACAAGATCACAACTTTTTTCTAGAGATACATTACCAAAAATTTATTTAATAATTAGTCTCCCTGTAGCGTTCCTGAAAATTTGAAGTTGATCGGTTAAGCAACAAAATAATTATTTAAAAAAAAAAAGGAAGGTCAGTGATTTCGGAAACTACCGTTGCTATAGAAATTATACAAGAATGCAAAATTGCGTATCTCACCCATTTATAAGCTGTTAAAAAGTTGCATGTTGATACCATCAAATTTAAACAAAAAAAGGGGGTTCAGGCCTTTATGGGATAAAATTTTTAATTATAAAGTTAAACACTGGAGGGAATATAATGTAAAACAGAAATCAATACCTATAGTTAGAATATTAAGATGGCTCCCCATTTTCAACACCTATTAAAGAAAGCAATCAGATCACATATGCTACCTTCCCGTTGAAAGAAAAAATAGTAGCTA
>SEYY01004795.1:47500-50000 GCA_009176605.1 Armadillidium nasatum
CTTCTCCGAGTTTGAGAAATGTCGATTTTTTTTTGACAAGGTCGAGAAGAGATTATTCAAAATGATGAATTGTTTCTAATGTTCAACATAGGTAGTTTAATTCACGTTTTTCTTCTATTATATATATATATATATATATATATATATATATATATATATATATATATATATATATATATATATATATATATATATATATATATATATATATATATATATATATATATATATATATATATATATATATATATATATATATATATATATATATATATATATATATATATATATATATATATATATATATATATATATATATATATATATATATATATATATATATATATATATATATATATATATATATATATATATATATATATATATATATATATATATATATATATATATATATATATATATATATATATATAGTATATATATATATATATATATATATGTGACAGGATCAGATCGTGCTTGGAAATTCAGATCGTGCTTGGAAAGACAAGAGCAAGGGCGACAGAGTTATCAATCCTGCCCTGTAATTGCACTTCTTACTACTTGCAACAGTTCCAGGACCTGCATGGTAAACTATAGCTCCGAGAAGTATTATCTTCTGGAAAGCTCTAGGAAAAAATGTTTAGAGGTTAGATGGAAGACGAAGCTAGTTATACTGAAAGAGTGAAAACCCCAGCTGAAAGTCCAAATATAACTCAAGGAGTATCTTTGAAATTAACGAGCAGAAAAGCATAATATTTTAAAGAGCTCTAGGAAAGGGTTTTTGAAGAGCAGATGGAGAAATATGTTATCACACTGAGAAGGTAAAGACTCTTTCTGCGGGGAAATAAATATATAGATAAATATTCCTCAAGTCATATTCTTGGCAGAAATTCAGATGCTTGAGATCTCCAAGAGGAAACCCTACTCTGTTCACTATTATTGTCTCTATTTTCAGTTTCTGCCATTGGTAGATGTTGCATTTATGTATGCAACGGCGTTGTCTCTTCATATGCTTAGAAATTAGATTCTTCTGAATTTTCCTCGTTATAGAAATTCTCCTACCATTCTACAAATAAATTCATCTATAACTAATTCTACTGACTATCCTAAATTCCCAGAAGATCTAAATCAAGATGGAACACATTCGCTCTTTTCCTCATTTCTCATAAATCATCTTTTTGAGTGATATTTTTGTTCACCACTGTCAGTGGCTTTCTTCTAGCATTCAAAACATAACTTGTGAACTTGCTTACCATTTCTCTATCTAAATTGACTTTGAGCAGATGGAGAAACTCCTTATACGTATCCCGATTGTTTTGGATTTGAACCAACATTCTTAATCTTTTTAAAAATTCTAATCCTTCTCAGTTTTTAGTTAAAAAACTCCACCTCTGTGTTCCTCTGAACATCATCTTATCTCTGTATCCTTTACTATCTCTTCAAGTTTTCCATGGGAAAGACCATTGATTATTTAGAGGAAAGGTTTTTAGTACTGGTTTCGAACTTGAGGTGATAAAATTCTGTTTTTTTTTTTAAGAATGGTTATTGCAGAGTGCAGTACAAAGATGATTTTCTCTGGCATGAAGTAGTTTACTCCATATTCTTTCCCTACAATAAAATTAATAAACCACGGTTTACTTTTCCTTATACTAGTGCTGTTCGCAGAAGGGATGCTGCCCTAAGAAATTTACGTTTGTCTTCAAACTACAGGAACTCATGGTACTTATATTTCATTCCATATTAATGCAAAACCTATTGTCCATGACAATAGAAACTCTTTCCTCTAAAGAAAATGTGATGATCTTTCTAGTTCCTTTTCCTCTCGCTCATTCTAGCGAGTAGAGATTTTTTTTTGCAAAAATGTCTACTTTAACCTTGCTTCTCTTTTTCCTACCTCTAGTATCTTCCGACATCACAACCACCGTTTTTGGATGTTTAATAGCAAGATTTGGAGGTATCTTAAATTTTTTTAATCTTATTTCACATCTCCAGTATGGCTTCTGTCAGAAACTTTCGCCAAGTTATCTTCTTTTCCTTCTATTTTCCTGTGACTCTAGATATACAGAAGAATTTTAATGAATTCTGGTACAAAGCTTTGATTTTCAAACTTCCCTCCTTCTGTGTCGATAATTTTCTATGTAACCTTCTATTTAACTATCTTCACAGTATTTCTAAAGCAGTTATTAAGAAGATCACAGTTCATTCCTCAAATCTTTAAATAGAAGTGTTTCTTAGAGTTCTGTTCTATCTTCAATATTTTTTAACTTTTTGTAATGATCTCCTATCTGTCACTTCATCTCCTATCCACCCTTCATTACTCCTTTTAGTTTGAGCATGTTTTTTTAGGGCCTCTAAAACCCAGTTCCTTCATCTAAGTACTCGACATATTTTATCACAAAATTATACCTTCAAAAAACACACAATCTAAATAATTTTCTCCACTTAATATTCTTGGAGTTTATTTTCTAAGTAATCTTCTTTGGAAGAATCATATTAT
>SEYY01004795.1:62500-65000 GCA_009176605.1 Armadillidium nasatum
TTTATTAATTTTATATATAATATATTATAATTTATATACATTTATATATATATATAATAATATATATATTAATATATATAATATATAATATAGATCATGTCTGGCCTGTTAATTGATCACATTGTTTATACCTATAGACTTTTCCACCTCCATACCTTCTAGGTGGAACAATGTTAGGACCTTACTGTGCATTTATTGCCCTAAATACTATACAGAGTGAAGAAATATAAATATAATATATAATATATTATAAATTATTTTTAATTAGCCATAGGCTTCATTATCCTTAAAACGAATGATTTATTTTTAAAAGATAGTCAAGAAAGTTATTTTTAGTTGTTAATAACATTTCAAATTGTTATAAAGTATTAAACATGATGTTCTTCCATTTTATGAGAAATTTGGACTAAAAATTGTTGCGCTCAAAATATCATCGTTTATATTTCTAAAATAGTTGTACGCACATAAAAATTAAAATTGAACCTTATGGTTATTATAAAGGATAGCCTGAGAGATCATTGCCGTAACTATAAATTAGAGATATATAAGAATGAGATATAAATAAATTGGTGGTGGAATCTCTTAAAATATAAATTATAATAATAAAAACAATATGTTAGGTAGTATGCAATTTATATTATTTTCGAATTTATGGATAGAATACAAACACTTTTCACGAACTTATGTAACTCAAAGTTCGGCAACTGGTATATATACGTAAATCTCACAATTGGGCTTTAAATTTCACACTACAGAATAGTTATGGTAATATCACAAAAGGAAATAATAAATAATTGTGGTGTATTGGAGTTAATTCAGGATATAAAATAATATGAGGTTGCATATAATTAATATAACAGAAAAAAAGTGAGTATTTAAATAGTATGTTTTTATGGCATATAATTCAATTAAAATGTCAAATTGGAAGAATATTTATTCTTATTTATAAACAATAAATATTACTCATTATAATATTACACTTATTATTTGAGCTTTGTTTAATAAGTTAAAATAATATTTATGAAAGTCCCTGTTTTCAAAGTAAGTATGATACTTATGTTTTACTTATCCGTGTATCGTTCACTAAATTTATATATATATATATAATCCTTTTAATATAAATGTAATACCCACACAATTTACCTGACTTTAAGCGATTGCTCTATATAGAGATGCCTACTGTAACACCTATAATATATAATAGAAGGGTATTCTTGCTAGGATAAATCTAGGTGGCTTAAATTTTCAATTTAGAAAAATTACATCTACACGGTTTTTACTTTATACTCTGAAGAATATTAAATTAATAATAATAATAAATAATTAAAAAAATTTTTTTTTTTTTTTTTTTTTTTTTTTTATAATTATTTATTTATAATAAATAATAAATAACATCAATAATGACTGATAATTATATTACTACTACAATTATATTTTCACATAAGTATCCCTCAATAATCGTACATAACACTGGAGATCACGAGTTAATCAGATCCATCACTTAACCTCATACTATACCATTCATAATCCAATAAATACATCCGAACTAATAAACTATAATAAAATTAATATATAATATATAATTAAAATATAAATAATAAAATAAACTATGCTTAAGAAGAAATCTACTTAACAAGAATTATCTTCTATTTACCAGGTTGAGCATATGTATATACCTCTTTGTATAGTTTATGTAAAAGATCGTAATTATTTAAATTTTGTATATATATACTTCATTCATATTTGGATTCTAAACAGTTTAACACTATCATGTTAAAAAAAAAGGTGACGCTATCCTCATGATAAGTATTCACACAATGTCATGCTCATAAATTTGAGTCAGATAGTTGGCTTCAGATATAATGGTTATTAAATATAAATTATTCTTAAAGAATTCTTTTAAATTGATTTTTAAAAAAACTAAATTCTTGAATGGATATGTCTAACTTCGCCGAATTGCACGTAATTTATTATTATGGGTTTAATATATAATTTATTACGATGACAACTGAGACATTTCAAAAGATGAATTGCAAGTATTTCATGGTATACTTGCAATTCAGCTTTTGAAATGAATTATATCATGGTATACTTGCAATTCAGCTCTTGAAATGAAGTATACCATAAGGTATATAATATTATTGCTAAATACATGATGGAGATAGCACCAAATATGGTTAATTGTGTTTTTTTTTTTTTAAAAAAAATTTCAAATGAATAGTTAATATATAGCCATTATATAATGCATAAAGGCAATCTGAGCAATTTTAAGAGAAGCCATGAATCAATATACTATAAACATAAGTAAACACTAGAGACTTGTGGAATACCTTATCATCTACAATAACTTATTGAATTTCATGTTCAGGACAATATTATCATTATATAAAGAATATAGAACATTCCTCGATTAGTCTAAAATTCTATATGTTAACAGAGTATTGATGCATCATGCCCCTTGGTAGGAGATGTAATATCTTTAATGGTAAGTTTTCTGAAT
>SEYY01004795.1:72500-75592 GCA_009176605.1 Armadillidium nasatum
TATATATATATATATATATATATATATATATATATATATATATATATATATATATATATATATATATATATATATATATATATATATATATTTAATCAAAGGGCCATAATAAACAATCATATATTTCATAATTTTACTAATATTTAAGTATTGCAATAAAACATTTTAATATAATCGATATATATATATATATATATATATATATATATATATATATATATATATATATATATATATATATATATATATATATATATATATATATATATATATATATATATATATATATATACTATATATATATATATATATATATATATATATATATATATATATATATATATATATATATATATATATATATATATATAGTTGTTTTTTTTTAAAGCCATGAGTATTTTAACACTTCGAAAATAAAAGTTACTGCAACAAAAAACGCGCTGTAGTGTAACAAAAATATCAATATAAGCCAAAAAATGAAAATATACATATAATACTGCTTATACTAGTGTATATTTTTATATTATTTACACAAAAAATTTTAATACTATATAATATGCACATAAAAAATGAAACCATATACTATTGTTTATAAAAATAAATTCTACTATACATATATGTAGCAATTAAAAGGTAATTTCATAAAACCCACAAACGTGCCAGCAGAAATAATTTTTTTGCTGTTCCAGCACTTTTATTTTAATGCCTAATTACAAAACTGGCAAAAAAAAAAAAAAATAAATAAATAAATAATAAACTGCTCTTTGCTCAGGTCTCAACCATAAGTTTAAACTTAAATTATCCAAAACTTTGACACAATAACACTGCCTTTAATGGCTTCTTTTTTAATTAATGGTGAGATTCAAGCTCAATGAATATAAAACGAATGCATCTCTACCATAAAACTACTAGCTCCACAACCCTGGTTGTAACTTTCATTTTTTACTCCTCAATTATTGAATATCTTCCAATCCAAATCTAAACCAGTAAAATAGAAGCATGGACAGTCTCTTTTTTGGAATAACTTCCGGAATACCTTCTTCTAATAAATTTCCACTTCCATCCGCATTGTGAGATGTAATGTTCAAAAATTTTATTACATCTAAGCTGTTCTTAAGCTCTAAATTTTTAACTTTTTCCAATAGACGTAATAAGGTACACCGCATATCGTCAAATGTAGAAGTTAATAACCGAATCTGATAAGTTATCTGAAAAAAAAAAAAAAAAAATTATATATATATCCTGAATAGAATCGTCTACTAACATGAGAAGATTTAAAACCCATTGTGATATGAGGGTTTCAAAGATAATTTTTACAAAATCAAGGATATTTATATTGTTCAAAGAGTTGACGAAACTATTGAATAAATAAGATGGTCAAATGCTTTCCAAGAGGAGATTTGTAGAAGTAAAGTTTTTAAAGAATATTAGAGAACACACACAGTTAAACTCTCCCACCCAAAAATCAAGTAATGAACAACAAAAATAAAGTCGTAAATTTGAAATGAAGAGGCATTACAGGTGTAAAAAATAGAGTTTGAAAATGAGTATGAAGAGAAATTAAAGGGCAGAGTTGCAAGCCGCTTTTTCCTCATAGTTCTCAAGGGCAAAAAAAAAAAAATAGTGAAGATCGAAAGGTAGCATATGAAATTTCAATTATCAAGGAAATGAAAACTAATTAAAATTCAAGGATTTTAAACAGGACATGTAAAAGATATATGATCTTTGATCACTTAAAAAACGCAATAATGAAACATTTACTTAAGTTGTTATGGTTAAGACTCACACAGTTGATCTGTTCATACAATTAAGATCTCAACAAATAAGAGTGAAAGAACATTTATTATTTCCAAAAAAAATTATGAAGACCGTATTCATAACTGAAGTATGTAATATTTGTCTTCAGTTTTCTTAATGGTACGTAGGTTTTTATAGCTTCATGTATTAAGAGTATTATGAATTTCTATAAAATAATAATGATAATACCATATTTGTTTAAAGAGAAATGAATATTTGGGTAAGATTTTAATAAAGTTATTACCAATCTACAGTAGCATTATATGAAAAAATAATGCGACTTTAATAAACTTACTGCTTTGAATGAAGCAAATATTCTGGAATAGTTTCCGAGGCATAGTTTAATCTTATATCCTTATCTTCCAGCAATTTATCCAAGAGGATCTGAAGGTTTTGGTGAAGCAATTTGTAAAGGGTTGTGTCGAGTTGGGCTTAAGAGTGAATGCGGGCAAGAGTAAAATATTATGGATCAAAAATGGGGAGGGGAGGGGAAGGGGAATAGGTGGGGTGGTGAATTGCAGATTAAAGTACGGAAGGAGATATTGGAGTGGTTCAACTCATTTAAATACCTGGGAGTGAATTTTTTGAGAGGAGAGGGTAGTGTGGACGATGAAGTAGGGCATAGAATAAGAGAAGGGGAGAAAGTGCTAGGGGGTTTGAGGGATATTTGGAACAGGGGAAGGTTGTCCAGAGGGGTAAAGTTGAAAATGTTCGAGGGTTGCTGTGTACCGGTAGTTATGTATGGTATAGAGAAGTTTGAAGCTTGAATGCGAAGAAAAGAAAAAAATGTTAAGGAAGTGAAGTGTCTGAGAGGGGTGTGTGGTTTAAGTAGAAAGGTGAGGGGTCAGGAATGTTATAATATGGGAGATATGTAGTTGGAGTTTGGTTGAGAGAGCTGAGCAGAGCATGCTAAGGTGGTTTAGAAATGCTTGTAGGATGAATGGAGAGAAATTGGTAAAAAAAGGTGTTAGTTTCAAAAATGATTTAAGGGAGACTGAAAGGTTGTAAGGTTGTATGAGCACAACAGTCAAGGAGCTATTGAGGGACATAGGGTTGAGCTGTGATGAGGGTGTGCGGTTGATTGAGAAAAGAAGCGAGTGAAATAGAGTGGCAAGTTTATGAGTATTAAGAATGATTGTGACTTATGGTAGACACCACCCCACAATTGTGGGAAAGGTTGTGTGTGTGTGTGTGTGTATATATATATATATATATATATATATATATATATATATATATATATATATATATATATATATATATATATATATATATATATATATATATATATATAT
>SEYY01004796.1:0-2500 GCA_009176605.1 Armadillidium nasatum
ATATATAATATATATATATATATATATGTATGTGTATTCAAATTTTGAATAATAAAAATGATAATCTACACATAAGCCCAATATTTATAAATATTTCATAATTTACGAAAAGTTTTATTTCAAAATGAGTATAACTAGTAAGAAGTCTTATATTATTAAATAGTGTTTGCCTTTTTGTTTGGAAATAATGATTTAATATCTTTTTTTCTTTCCCAAAATCAGTTATAATATCTTCTATCAATTGATGTTCTTGAAGTGAAACTTTTTCCCTGTGAACTCTTAGTAAACATAATCCATTTAATCTTTCGTTGGAAATAGTTGAATCTAAAAGACATTTTAAATTGTACAAGTAGGTTGGTGGAAGTGTGAGAAGTACTTTGATTGCTTGTGCAACTGCTAGGAAAAATATGCAATGATTTTGAATTTGGAGTAATGTGCTGTAACACATTTTCTCATCTAATTTGTTTCCTGTCTGATTCCTTCCAGAATTTAAACCAAGATTCTTCTTCATCCATAATTGTTGTCAATGTTGTATTCGGTAATAATGACCTTTTTGTTTAAATATTCTGATTTGATTAATTTTCTTATTCTAACTGGGTGCAAAATGCAAAGAAACATAGATGTTATATTGTGTTTCGAAAATATGATACTCAGATATTTATATATTATTATATATATATATATATATATATATATATATATATATATATATATATATATATATATATATATATATATATATATATAATATATATATATATATATATATATATATATATATATATATATATATATGTTTAAATAGTGCAACTCTGAAGCAATCGTCAGCAGAACTTTATGAGGTCTATGAGACTGGGATTCTTTTGGATACTGAATTGATAAAATCTTCAAAAAAATTTTTTAACTTTTTTAAAATTCCTTTAAAAACAGACTCGGCATTATGTTCACTTTTATCGGTTTTTAAAAATATTTAAAAGTTGTTCTATGTGACAATGAACCTCATCCAAATATATAACTTTAGTTGGAAGAATATTTGCTATAGGCTCCAAAAATGATCTTTATTTCGTCAAGATTATTATTATACAGATGAGAAATGTAGGACTTTCTGTTGCTGATGAAAGCTGATCTGCTGCAGTTCGTGTGGCTTGAGTTTCATCTAGATCAGATGAGAGATCTTCTAATGAAAATTTTATTTGGCTAAAATTTTCAAAAAATATCCCAATTGACTTATACTTGGCAGACCATCGTGTTTCGCATAACAATGGTATATTTCCAACCAAATTTCTGCATGACGTACTTTCACAGAAAAATTTTATGACTTGTTTTACAATTCCAACAGTGTTTCGAAATTATGGAATAGCATTTAGGTCATTGATTACTAAATTTAAACGATGGTTACAACAATGAAAAAATTTGGCTTTAGGGTACTGATATCTTACTAACTTTTGACCTCCATCTTCTTTTAATTTAATTCAAACCCAAGTTCAACAAGCTTACTCATATGTAAATTGTATACATCTTGTGTAGTAGACAATATAGTTCTTGCTATATCTTCAGCTTTCAGTTTTTCAAGAGGAGTAAAGCCTTGAAATTCTTCACGTACATTGAGATCTTTATCAACGAAGCGAACACCAATCGATAACTATTCTGTCCAGGATGTCTGCTGTCTCGTCTGTTAAAAGTGCAAAATATTTAAAATTGTTTACTTTATTCACAATTTGATTACATATCAACTTTCCACAAATAAATAAAAGTTCATTCTGAATCATATGTGATGTGCATTAGGTCCTTTGCTCCGCTTGATTTCAAATGTTCCATAAGAACAGCATCTCCAGCTTCTACTCTGAATTTAATTAAGAAATCGGAAAAATTGCCGGTGTTTGCAATGTTACCTCGAATAGCGATATCATAGGTCCCACAAAATATTAAAGTAGAAATTATTGTTATCAATTTTTGCCTATTTTTTTGAATAACTAAGAGCTGAGCAAAATGCAGTTGTTCAGTTAAACTAACATGCTTATTTAATATTATTTGTTTGAAATTCTTTGCTTCTTCTGAGGCATGTTAATGCCATTCTGAATTTACATGGGCTTTAGCACGTGAATGCATGTCAATATATATTTTCTAAGTGGTTTTACTATAAATGACAAAAATATACCTCTTTTGATAGATGGCTAAATAAGACAATCTACAAAACGGTCCTATCAATATTTTAGAATACGATAGCCAAGAATTGTACAGATCTAGCCATTCATAAAGAAATGGCCTCTTTCCATGTCTTCAACAACTTTAAAATTGTACGTAATTGGTGGTTTGTGTGCTTTCGTTAATAAGTCAAACTTTAATCCAGCTTTAATATTGGTTCTAATTATATAATTTCCAATATCCAGGATATTTTCCTCTTCGTAAGTTATATCCCAAGTAGAAACACTAGTAAATTTAGTATCATTTAACAGAATTGGCCTCAATACCACTTGAATTATCATCAACATTACTAAAA
>SEYY01004797.1:0-10000 GCA_009176605.1 Armadillidium nasatum
AAAAAAAAAAAAAAATTTAAATAAATAATAAAAAGTTTCTTCGATTTTTTTTTTTTTTAGAAAGAAAATATTTAAATTTATATATAAAAACTGTTTCTCTCTTGTTGTATTCATAATAATGATAATTATAATAATAATTATATAATAATAATAATAATCATAATAATAAAAATAATAATCATAATATAATAATAATAAATGATAATAAATATAAAAATATGAAAAAAAAAAAAATACTATCACAACGCATACACACACACACACACTATATATTATATATATATATATATATATATTATATATATATATATATTATATATATATATATAATATATATATATATATTATATATATATATATATTATATATATATATATATATATTATATATATATATATATATATATATATATATATATACATATTTAGTTAAAGGCTTAAAATAAGATGATTTGGTAAGGTAATTCACATTATAAACAATTCACCTACAAAGGTCTACGTAAATCTTTTTTTAACAAAAGATAGAAAAAGTCTTTTTAATTACATACAATCCTTATCTCTTTAAGTATAGCATTTTGTTAATCCTTTTAAGACTCTTTATTCCATTAGTGAATCTCATTTAGTCTTTCTTAAAACTGCTGAGAACGGCGCGTTTTAATCGTTCATTTGTTTAATAGCTTAAAACTCTGCCATTCAAGCTACCTTTCCATCAATCTGTTGGATTAATCTTTTCTTTCCCGACGGTCTTTAAGCCCTTAAGCGTCATCTATTCTTTCCTTTCCTGAAGAGGAGAGAGGGGGTAGGGGGTAGGGGGTGATTTCCTCGTAAACAACATTAAGCTGACCCTAAAAACAAAAGGTAGGTGAGAGACTAGGTCAGAAAATTCCTCACGCAGGTGTTAAAACAATTGTACACATGTAAAAAGGGAGGGGCCAAGGAGGTCAAGCGAGGTTGTTCCCGGTCATCTTTAGCAGAAGAAGATAAAGGGAGACTCATATAAGACCTGCCTCATTTTGATTAGAAATTAAGGAAAATAAAGAAAACCAATAAATAATTTTGAAAGGTCGCCGAAAGTAATTTCTACTTTCGGCCAAATTTTCGATATATTTCTTTGTTCGTTGGTTTGTTTGTATGTGTATACGACGTTTTCTTAACAATGTAACACTGTTTACATTAGATGTAAATATATATATATATATATATATATATATATATATATATATATATATATATATATATATATATATATATATATATACATTACACCATTTCCCGCATTCATGCAGGGTGGAGTCGACTGCAAGAATTCCTGCAGTCGTACAAGGGAGACAAAAAAATGGTTAAAAGGAATCCCAACCCTAGAACCATGCGAAGAACTATTCTTAATCCAAATGTCGCCCTTGTGTGGAATTAAAAAAATATTAAATACAAATTACATACATATATATATATAATATTATATATATATATATATAATATATATATATATATATATTATATATATATATATCTATATATATATATATATGTATGTATTTGTGAGTTTTTGATATTTTAAACTGATAAGATTTATTCACCCATTATCAGATGCAATTTTAATGTGAAAAAAAAAATTTTTCTTTCAAATTTTTTTTTTTTTTTTTTAAATTTAAAAATTTATATAATATATATATATATATATATTATATATATATATTATATATATATATATATATATATATATATATATATATATATATATATATATATATATATATATATTATATATATATATATATATATATATATATATATATTATATAATATATATATATATATATATATATATATATATATATATATATATGATGGAAAATCAAAATCCAGATGCGGCAGTTTTTTTAATGGATTTGGATTAGGAGGTTCCGAATTTGGATTCGGATTCGAGAAATTCAAAAACTCGTCTGGATTCGAATTCGATTCGGATGGATTCGAAAGTTCCCGATTGGGACCCGGATTCGAATCCTTTCATTTACGGTAGCATCAAATTTTAAGCAACTTTCTTTTCACTCCTTCTGCTAAATATTTCTGGACTCTTTTTCTAATAACTTCTGTAAATCTGCATTTCTGCCTCTTATTTATTCTGAATATACTATATCTAACACTCCTTCCTGAAAATGCTAATCTCTTCAGACTCTTTTCTTCATCTAATTCCACCCTTGACGATTTTAGCATCCCTCATCCTATACCTTTTCAGGTGTTCTATATCTCTACTCTCTACCTGTAATCATACATGATCAGGTGCATGAGATTTTAAGGGAGTAAGATTGTTCGGCTCTACTCTCTATGCATTAATACTAATACTTTTCCTTTTCCTTTTTCCATATGCTCAGTTCATCCTGGATGAAGAAAGGTAGCAGTTCTAATCCTTCTAACTATCGTCCTATAGCTTTTACTTGCATTATATCTAAAATCTTTGAAACTCTTCTCAACTCTAATTTCCAAGATTATCCGGAATCTCATTCCACTCTCTCAGATCATCAGTATGGCTTTCAACGCTAAAGGTCAACTGGTGACATACTCCCCTATCACACTGACTTATAGTCTTCTATCTTTTGGGGAGTATTGAAAATTTTATGTGGTGGCGTTTCAGACATCCAAAGATATTGACAGTTTATGACAAGCGCCTCTACTCTTTAAACTCCCTTCCTTCTCTTTTCTTACTCATGTCTGTCTATAGTTCTCTCTCAGATCGTTCTACATCAGCTCTTGATGAAAAGGATGTAAGGATTTTCCTGTTAATTGTGGTGTCCCTCAAGGTTTTGTTCTATCTCCACCTTTATTCTTTCTTTTAATTAACGATCTTCTCAGCAGCACTTCTAACTCCATTCATTCTTATGACGAAGACTCAACTCACCATCTTTCCATTCATTTCAAATCTTTTTCCTCTTTTGCATCTCATCTTGCGTCATCTTGACGCTCTAGATGGGATTTCTCGTGGGGAGTGGTGGTCACCTCAATCTTTGAGCAACTATTAATTAAACTATTAAAGAAGTCAACATCTCACATCCCTCCGAAAACCACTTCCCAACTTTCCCATGTCCTTCGAGGGCTCTCCAGTCTTACCTGTGAACAACAAAAAAAAATTGTCTTCGAAACCTCACAACACAACAGTCATAAGGGCGGCCTCAAAGAAGATAAGAGTTCTTTCAGGTTGGGAGAATTTTTTCTTCCAAATAGCTACTCCAATTATTTAAAGATCTTATACACCCACATATGGAATATTGTTCATTAATATGGGAGGGGGGGGATTCTGCCTGTCTTTTAGACAGGGTTGAGTTAAGACTAAAAAACTAATAAACCGGGCACTACTTTCAAACTCTCGTGATCCTTTATCTCTGAGACGTGACTTTGGCACAGAATATCTTTTCAATAGGCCCTATAATGGTAGGTGTTCTAGATAACTGACCTTTCGCATTCCACCAACATTGCGTGGCCCTCGCAGCACAAGGAGTGCCATACTGACACAAGAATTTTGTGTGAAAATTACAAACTCCAAGCTTGTCGTTCCTTGTTCTAATATTTACTTTAATTTTAAATTTTTACTTATATTTTAATTTAATTGATGGTGACTTCAAATAAAAATTATCAAGTGGATTTTTTTCGAAAAGTGAAAGTATTTCATAAGGAACTTTCGCGCTCACCTTCTATCTACACGGAGTGGCTCTCCTTTACATACATAAAACATTTCTAACACATCTTAAAAAATAAAATAAAATTAATAATGGCGTCAACTTCGGTAGCCTCGGAGAAGCCCGGGGGGCGGCTTCCAAAAATAGCCCCTCATCCACCCCTTCCCCCATCACCACTTGGGAGTTGGTGGCCTCCGGTGATGGGGTTGGTGCCACCAGGACTCGGCGCCGGCTTGTCCTGATGCACGGTCTATTTTTTCATTAATTTCTGCAACATTCGCGGTCTGCACTCTAATTTCCACTTTGTTGAACATCACCTCTCTTCTTCTAGACCTCACCTCTTATTCTTGACCGAAACTCAGATGTTTGAGCGTTCTGATAGCAAACCCTATTCTGTTTCCTCCTACTGTCTCTATCCTCAATTTTCAGCCAAAGGCGGTTGTTGTGCATATGTGCGCAACGATGTCGTTTGTTCTCGTGTCTCTAATTTGGAGTCTTCCGAATTTTCCACCTTATGGCTAGGTTCTTTGCCACTCTACGACTAAATTCATTTGTTCAGTTTATTTATCTCCTAATTCTACTGACTATGCTAAATTCTTCGACTATTTAAACTCCAAAATAGAGCACATTCTCTCTTCTTCTCCTTTCTCTGAAATCATCATATTAGGTGATTTCAATGTTCACCACCGCCAATGGCTTTCTTCTAGTTCTCATGATACAGCTGGTGAACGTGCCTTCCTTTTCGCTATCCAAAACGACCTTGAGCAGTTGGTGCAGCTCCCTACTCGTATCCCTGATCGTTTGGAGATGAACCCAACATTCTAGACCTTTTCCTAACTTCTAATCCTTCTCCTTATACTGTTAAACTCTTTCCTCCTCTGGGTTCATCCGATCATCTTCTTATCTCTGTATCCTCTCTATCTCTTCAAGTCTTCCGCAGGAAAGACCCCCTTCTACGGAAAGGAACGTTTGTGGCACTTTTCGGTGCCGCAAGCTGGTCGGACTTGCGGTCGTACTTCTTTGATTTCCCATGGAATGATTATTGCTTCCGTGGGAGGGGTCCCTGGGAGTGTGCAGAACGCATTACCGAGGTGATTCTCTCAGGCATGGAGGCGTACATTCCATATTCTTTCCCTTCTACTAAACCTAACAAACCTTGGTTTAACTCTGCTTGTTCTCGTGCTATCCGCCGCAGGGATGCTGCCTTCAGGGATTACCGTCGTCTTCAAACTCCAGAAACTCATGCTAACTTATATTTCATCCCGGAATCGTGCAAAATCTATCCTTCGTAACACAAAAAACTCCTTTCTCCGTAGAAAATGCAATAATCTTTCTGGTTCCTCTTCTTCACGTTCTTTCTGGCATTTTGCAAAAAATGTCAACTCTAACTTTGCTTCTTCCTCTTTCCCTCCTTTAATATCTTCCGACGGCACAACTGCTGTTTTACCTTCTTCTAAAGCTGAACTCTTTGCTCAAACTTTTGCCTCTAATTCAACCTTAGACGATTCCGGAGCTATTCCTCCTCCTTCAACCCCCTCTAACTCATTTATGCCTAAAATTGTAATTTCTTCTAAAGATGTCATTTCTGCTCTCTCTGAGCTTAATACTAAGAAGGCGTACGGTCCCGATGGTATTCCTCCTGTGGTTCTCAAAACTTGTGCTTCCGAGCTTGCACCCTGCCTCGGTAAACTATTTCGTCTTTGTCTCTCTACTTCAACCTTCCCTTCTTGCTGGAAACGTGCGCTCATTCAACCTGTGCCGAAGAAGGGGGACCCCTCTCAACCCTCCAACTACCGTTCCTATTTCTTTGACCTCCGTTCTCTCTAAAGTTTCGAATCTATCCTTAACAGGAAGATTTGGAAGCATCTCAATTCTTCTAATCTTATCTCTGATCGCCAGTATGGCTTTCGTAAGAAACGCTCTACAGGTGATCTTCTTTCCCTTCTCTCTGAATCTTGGTCCTCCGCTATTCGGCATTTCGGTGAATCTTTTGCTGTCGCGCTGGACATATCGAAAGCCTTCGATAGAGTCTGGCACAAAGCTTTGATTTCTAAACTTCCCTCTTTCGGTATCTATCCTTCTCTCTGTGATCTTCTCTCTAATTTCCTTTCCGGTCGTTCTATAGCAACTGTTGTAGACGGCCACCGTTCATCCTTTAAATCTATTAACAGTGGTGTTCCTCAGGGTTCTGTACCTATCACCAACACTTTTCCTACTCTTCATTAATGACCTTCTCTCTATCACCTCATCTCCTATCCACTCCTATGCTGATGACTCCACCCTTCATTATTCCTTCCATTTTGAAAAACGTCCCCCCAACAGCAGTTGATAGACTCGAGAAGGGTAGCCTTGGAGCAACTAACCTCTGATCTTTCTCCGTATTTCAAATTGGGGCAGAGAAAACATGGTTGTTTTCAATGCCTCAAAAACTCAGTTCCTCCATCTCTCCACTCGACACAATCTTCCACACAACTATGATCTTCTTCGAAAACACACAACTCATGCCTTCATCTGTCCTTAATATTCTTGGTGTTCTTTTTCTCGTGATCTTTCTTGGAAAGATCACATTACTTCTCTTTCTAAACAAGCTTCTAAGAGGTTGGGTGTTCTGAGGCGCCTTCAGAATTACTTCACGCCACCCCAGTTGCTTGCTCTGTATAGGGGTGTTGTTCGTCCCTGTATGGAGTATGCTTCGCACATCTGGGGTGGTTCCACACATACAGCTCTCTTAGAGAAGGTGGAGTCAAGGGCATTTCGTCTCATCAACTCTCCTGCTCTTACTAACTCTCTCAATCTCTTTCTGGCCGTCGAATTGTTGCGTCACTCTCTCTTTACTATCGCTATTACAACGGACACTGCTCTTCTGAACTCTCTCGTTGCATACCTCCTCCATTGAGAAGAGCTCGTGCGACACGCCTTTCTACACATTCTCATCCTTTCTCTGTCCAACTCTCGACCCCAGACTTAACCGCTATGCTCAGCTTACATATACTCTACTGGTAAAGTCTGGAACACACTCCCTTCATCTGTTTTCCCAACTTCCTTTGACTTGCATACTTTCAAACGCCGTGTGTCTGGACACGTCGGCCACCATCGACCATGATAATAGATCTTTCCCAACTCCGGTGGAATTTGGTAGGCCTCTGGCCTTTGCCCACCGGAGGAGACATAAAAAAAAAAAAAAAAAGTGATATTTATCTTCTTTTACTGACTCCTGGTGCCCTGCTATACGACCTATCACAAAATATTTTTCTGTTTTTCATAACGAACTTTCCTTATTACTTCATTACTAATCCACTCCTAAGCAGATGAGTCTATCCTCCATTACTCCATTACTACTTTTATTTTGAAGTCCGTTCCACCCAACAGCACAGCAATTAATTATAACTATGAAGGTAGCCCAGGAGCAACTATCATCTGCTCTTTCTAGAATTTCAAACTGAGGTAGAGAAAACATTGTTGCTTTCAGTACTTCAAAAAAACTCAATTTCTCTATCCTTCTACTCGACATAATATTCCACATAATTATGACATCTTCAAAAACACATAATTCAGTGTATCTTTTTCTCTTGATCATGTAAGGATCACATTATTTCTCTTCCTAAAAAATTTCTAAGAGATTGGTTGTTCTGAGGTGATTTTCATATTTCTTTATTCTGCTCCAGTTGCCTGCTGTTAGCTCGTGTATGGGACATACTTCCCACATCTGGGATGGTTCCATTCACACAGCTCTCCTTAAAAAGTTAGAATGTAGGTATTTTTGTCTTATTAACTATTTTGCTCTTACTAACTTTCTCAGTATCTTTTTTTGTTGGTGAGTCAACCTCATTATGATCGCAATTACAACGAACACTACTTTTCTGGTCTCCTATCCCAAACCTCCTCCAGTAAGAAAGGCTTATGAGACATGTCTTTCTACATAGTCTCATCCTTTTCCTTTAAAACTCTCTGACAAAAAACTTAACAGCTTTCATGAATTTCGTTTGTAAAGTCTGAAACTCATTCCCTTTACCTATTTTCCCAATTTCCTTTGACATACAAACTTTCAAATGCTGTTTATCGGTGAATGTTGGTTTTCAATTTGACCAGTTTGGAGATTTTACCAACTCTGGTGGTGATGTCAAGCCTCTGGAATTTGCCCACCCATGGATATATATATATATATATATATATATATATAATATATATATATATATATATATATATATATATATATATATATATATATATTATATATATATATATATATATATATATATTATATATTATATATATATATATATATCACGTAACCAACGACGACTTTGCAACCAATAACAAGCAAAGCTCAGCTCAAAGAAGATATAAAGGTTTGTCACATTGTGCGCATTTTTTTTTTTTTTTTTTTTTTTTTTTTTTAATTACAAAAATGATAAAATACAGGTTAATAGGGAAGTAACTGAAAAGTACACTAATAATATTCAATAAAAAAAAAAATATAAAAAAAAACATTTACTCCAATTATCAGAAATGAAAATTTTCTCTGCATAAAATTAGTATCAAAAGTTAACGGAAGTTTGTAAGTCTGTGTGCATTATTTACGCTAAGTGTCGATAAGAAGACACTCTCATCCGTTTCAGGAATTATATTTTAATTCTATTATTGCGTGTGTGGGGGATGGGGGGGAGAGAGAGAGAGAAAAGGGGGAGCTGAGGGAGTTTGTAATTGGTAGTTTGCGAAAGTAAAAGTAACATTTGAAATAAATTAGTCATAATAATTGTATCTATTATTTGCTTATTTTATAATTACTATTTCTTCCTCAGTTGCATTGTCATTAGTAAATATATATATATATATATATATATATATATATATATATATATATATATATATATATATATATATATTATATATATATATATATATATATATATATATATATAACCCTTTTTTAATTATATTTGCAAGTTTGAAGGTAACTGAAAAATCAAATAAAATCAAGCACATTAGTGCTTTTTTTTTTTTTTTTTTTATTTTTTTTTTGAGCCCGCCAACTTAATTTTCATTAATTTTCCTTTGTATTGTCACACCACCTACAGAAAGATTCCAAACAAACAGTGGCAAATACATATCAAATAGGTCATCCACCCTAAAAACACCTATAGAAAGTCCTTAATTAAACTCAAGCAATCCTATTTTTATAAAATAAAGCAAAGAAATGTACTCGGATAAATATAAACCGTAGCAGGTGAATGTATAAAAAAAGTGCAAAGACGAATAAGTGGAAAAGCCAATATCTACAAAAATGAAAATGTGCCAATCTCGAGTCCCAGGATAAAGGAATCTAGATAGTTGAGGAGTGAATTAATTTTAAATTCATCTTAAAATGAATGTAATACTTCTTATGAATGAGTTCCTTATATTTTACAGTAGCTTTAAAGAAAGGCAAATTATCAAGAAAGGAAGCAAGGACCCTTTAGATTTCTTAGGTCTACTGTAACGTAAAGGTTTCCAACAAATAATAAAAATAACTGGAAAAAATAAATGTGTTCACATATTTTACAAATAGAAAGGAAAAAAAAAAAAGAAAAAAATATTAAACTTTGAATATGTTTTGAAAAGACAGGTCGTAAAAAGGGAGTTAAAAAAATTAATTCTCACAGGGTTCAAACAGCTCAACAGAAACCCCTATTATTGGTTCATCAAGAATGAAATTCGAATGCTGAATAAAAAGACGAAGGGTAAAGTAAAACAGAACCAGGAACGAAATACTAGAAAAACAACAGAAATCTGAGAACTAAAACAAAGAATTGGAAAATAAAACAGAAATTTTTTAGAATTTTAAAATTGAAAGTCATTTCGCCAATTACTGAATATATATATATATATATATATATATTATATATATATATATATATATATATATATATATATATATATATATATATATATATATATATATATATATATATATATATATATAATATATATATATATATATATATATATAAGTGATGGGCGAATACGATTCTTATTCGGATTCAAATCCGGATTCAAATGTTTTTCATTGGATTCGGTTTCTAGAATTGCAAGTTTAGCTGGATGCAGCAGATGCGATTCGGATTCGATTCGAGAATAAAAAATATATTCGGATCGAAATTTCCCGATATATATTATATATATATATATATATATATATATATATATATATATATATATATATATATATATATATATATATATATATATATATATATATATATATATATATATATATATATATATATATATATATATATATATATATAGGAAGGAGTGAAGTATCGGTATTTTAATATAAAGTATCGGCAT
>SEYY01004797.1:22500-27500 GCA_009176605.1 Armadillidium nasatum
CGATACCGATATACCGATACTTCACTCCATCCCTAATATATATATATATATATATATATATATATATATATATATATATATATATATATATATATATATATAGCAGACTGTTGATAGTGGCATCGTAATTGAGTTGTAACATCGATAACAATTAATTAATATTGAAGGATTAAACTAAACAAATCCATTAAGCAATTATAATAATAACATTAACAATAACAATTGACGTTTCGGATTTGTACTAAATCCATTCTCACAGTAATTTTCTGAAACTACAATTAACAAAGATTAGTTAAGTAATAAATAAATGCACATTTAAAAAGTATGGTAACGTAATATGATATATAACAATACAATATTATGTCACTGTATATTGTAAACAGAAGGACAACTATAAATATTATTAATAAACGATGGATAAGAGTTTGGTTGGTTGTTAGTTATAAATATGTATATATGAGAGGTAAAAAATGAAATTTTAAACATTGAGTTGAAAGCATGGTAAATAAACAGGACAGGATGGCTGCGTGTAGGTACTGAAATTCTATGAAATAAGGAGAGGAAAAGATGAACTAGAGGAATTGAGATCAGGTTGGAGGCGTTTTATGAAAAGAGACTCTAAGATCTTTCTATCTGTGTCATTAGAGTTGGAGGATAGGATGCTAAAATTAGATGAATGGAAAGGGTGATCCAGAGAGTGGGCATGATTCCGGATAGCAGAAGGTTCAGGAGATGAGAATGGGAGTTGGGTTCGGAAAGATGTTCCTAGGTGTTTGTGGATCCTAAGTTGGAGCTGAAGGCCTGTTTGGCCGACGTAACAGGAATTACATCCTGAACACTTGAATAAGTAAACAACAGAGGATCGGAGTAACGAAGGAAGGGAATCTTTATAGGTGAACAGTGATTTGATAGAAAAGGAATTGACTCCTACGAGGTGAGGGTTGATTTGAGGGAAATGACTTTGCAATAGTGAGTGGATTTGTTTGTTGAGGATAGGTGTAAGTGAGCCAAGGTATGGAGTTTTAAGAAACATATCGAGTTTGGGAACTGTGGGGGTGGGTAATTTTGGACGGAAAATGGATGAGATAAAATTATTAATAGATGAATATATCATGGAGGAAGGGAAAAAATTAAATGTGAACAACTTATGAAGATAGAGGAGTTCAAGATGGAAATTGTGCCAAGAGGAGCAGATACGGAATGATCGATGGAGATAAGTACCTATGGTGTTAATCTTGAAAGTGAAGGAAGTGGAGCTGTGAAAGTTGAGTCCTAGTAGAGAAGATGTAGGTTTTCTGTATACAGAGGTGGAGAAGCCATTGGGGGTGTGGGAGACAAGAACATCAAGGAAGGGAAGAGAATTATTTGATTCATCTTTGCGGGAGAATTGAATATGGTGGTGCTGTTTGTTGATATATTGAAAGAATAAATCCGATTGCTCTTTGTTGTTAAAGACAAGAAAACAGTCATCTACATATATAATTAATTGTTATCGATGTTACAACTCAATTACGATGCCACTATCAACCTGCTTTGCAGTCTGCTTTTTAATTTATATAAGGTTCCCTAGGAACAAATCTCTGACAAATATATATATATAATATATATATATATATATATATATATATATATATATATATATATATATATATATATATATATATATATATATATATAATATATATATATATATATATATATATATATATATATATATATATATATATATATATATATATATATATATATATATATATATATATATATATGTATATATATATATATATATATATATAGTATATATATATATAATATATATATATATATATATATATATATATATATATATATATATATATATATATTATATATAATATATATATATTATATATATTAATTATATATATTATATATATATATATATATATATATATATATATATATATATATATATATATATATATATATATATATATATATATATATATATATATATATATATATATATATATATATATATATATATATATATATATATATATATAATATATATATATATATATTTCTTTCTCTCTCTCTCTCTCATATATATATATATATATATATATATATATATATATATATATATATATATATATATATATATATATATATATATATATATATATATATATATATATATATATATATATATATATATATATATATATATATATATATATATTATATACAGCAAGCAGTGTAATTAAGGTTGGGAAATCACAAGCATTAAATTAAAAATAATTAGTTTAAAATTTATATTTATTAAATGTTTTGTAAAATAAGCATAAAACAATAATAACAAATGCCAATTTAAAAAATTTTTAAAAAAGTAGTAATATTAATTAATAATAATCGTGTTTTAAAAATTAATAGGAAAAATACCCCAAAAAATAAATTATTTTTATATATTTTCTTTTCTTTTCGTTTTGAATTTATTTTATTTTCGCTTTATTCTTTTTAAATATTTTATTTACGTCATTTTCTTTTAAAGTCATTATCAATGTTTTCTGAAGATTTAAAAAATGGTTTATCTTTTTCAATAATGACTTAAATGTAAATAATTGCAAATAATTATATTTTGAAAATGTTCCAAGGTTTTGATTATCAATATATATATATATATATATATATATATATATATATATATATATATATATATATATATATATATTATATATATATATATATATATATATATATATATATATATATATATATTGTTAGTATGCACAGAGAGAGAGAGAGAAGAGAGAGAAGAGAGAGAGAGAGAGAGAGAGAGAGAGAGAGAGAGAGAGAGAGAGAGAGAGAGAGAGAGAGAGAGAGAGAGAGAGAGATGTGGAATGGAAGAATTTACTGAAGGAAGGAAAGGAACCACTTCATTGTCATTTTATAAGAAAAATGATAGTAGAAAATTTACTGAATAGATACTCATGATTCAAATTATAGCATGGATTACATCTCGACCAACAATTAAAATACCTTCAAAGATATTTTTATTGTTATTTTCATTTGCATTAAATAAACTCAGTAGAGAGAATAATCACTGAGGGGGGAGAAGTAATATTAATTGGAAATAACAAATTTTATGAGACTTAAAGCAGCATCTCTCTACTTAACAACTCTCACTAAAAACGCAGGAAAATTGAAGTAGATTTAATATAAAAAAAGGATTCGACAACTTACAAGACCAATTACATTAACAAGAATTAGTTGAAAATAACAACTACAAAACATCGCATTATGCAACTATAATTCTACAATTTAAAATTAAAAAAAAATATATATCTAAAAACTCAAGAAGAAACATGACTAAAAACGGAAAATTATAAAATTAAATAGAATATAAATGAAATGAACAAGGTTAGAAATGAATACTATTGAGTAAATCCTAGAGTATTTTAATTGCAGCCAAGAATACGTAAAGGATACGAAAGTTTAATTAGTATTTTATGTAAGTCATGCAAAAGAAATGAAAGAGTAGTCACTGCTTTCTGTAAGATTCAAGATTTTTGTTATTCTTTTGAAGCCTCTATCGAATTATTCTTGGAATAAATTATTCTTGGAATAAATTTTTCAAAGATTTTCTGAGGCAAAATGCTGAAGAGATTAAGCAATGCTAATATGGAAGTAAATATTCTCTTCCTATAACTATTATTTAAAGATCAGAATTGATTTTAAGATCAGTATTGATTTTTCAAGATTGGGTAAAAACTGAAATTCAAAAATTTATATTTATAATTACATTTTTAAAAAATATTCTTTAAATTCTAAGGTGTTAACGTAGAAATTTGAGATTAAATCTCGTTTTTCAGCTCAGAAAGTTTTAGTTGAATTACAAATATGTAGATGTATCATGGGAGCAGGCATGATTGTGGGAACACTAGTGTTTATTTATTTATATTTTAATTGGTTTTCTTAATAAATTTAAGATTTTAATAGGATACAAAACTCTGAATGATTTCGTGTAATTGTAAAGATAAAAACATATATATATATATATATATATATATATATATATATATATATATATATATATATATATATATATATATATATATATATATATATATATATATATATATATATATATATATATATATATATATATATATATATATATATATATATATATTCCCTTAAATATTATGATAAACCTTGAATTGTGTATGCACTACTAAATTATTATTGCATTTGTACGAAATTTTTAAGCCTCTCTTAATAAAAACAATTACTCATTAATAATTAAATACAACACATATTACAGATAAGTAATCAACATCTTTATTCAAAACGATGCTCGATTTAAATTAGAAATTTCTATACATTTTCTCTCTCTCTCTCTCTCTCTCTCTCTCTCTCTCTCTCTCTCTCTCTCTCTCTCTCTCTCTCTCTCTCTCTCTCTCATTCTTTCAACACAGATTAATCTTTAATTATTTTTGATATTTAAATATTAATAGATTTTTCTCTTTGAAGAGATAATATTAAAAAATAAAAAACATGTTTTGTAAATGTCTTTAATATTAGAAATAGTGAGAACATATATGTAGAATGTTAAATAAATAGAGAGTAACTATCTAAAGCAATAAGAGATAAGAATTTGACATCAGATTTTGAAAGGGAAGAAATAATTAAAAATTATGTAAAATTTTAATTCATTCACCAAAAAAAGACAAAGCTAAAAGGAACTAAAAAATTGAAAGAGAAGCCAGATTCAGATTGGGAATAGTATAAGGCAAAAAATGAGAAATTGGGAAAAAAAGAATAAGCACACACACAGAAAATAAGTATTGAAAGAAAATGAAAGAGAGGAATAAAGTAAGAAATTATAAGAGAAACAGAAAAAGAAAAATGATAAGAGGTAAATGATATTGAACAGGAAAATTTAGTGTTGAGACAAAATGATAAAAAGTTAAAGTGACGGAGAAAAAATACGAAAGGAGTGCTTGTGTGAGGAAAAA
>SEYY01004797.1:47500-52500 GCA_009176605.1 Armadillidium nasatum
TTAAAATTATCATCATTTTTTTATTTAGTGTGCACACAATGAACGAATCATTTACATTTTTAATTATTTGATTATGAAATTATAATTTTTGGTCAAATTGAATACGGAGATTTAAATTCGAGAAACTCATTTAACTAATCGAAAATACTTTTTAATATGGAGTCAGATTTTTGATTGTGTGGGTGTTTTTCCTTTCTTATCAATGACAAATGAAGGAATCCTTTTATTTTAATCTCAGAGTCTATTTTGAATTTCTGATTAAATATTACTTACGTCTAAAATAGCCAGGAAGGTTCTTTAGCAAATTATTTTGTTCCTGAGACTATTAACTGTGAAAAAATCTGAAATTTGGGATTCTGATAATGCCTAATGTTTTGAATGTTTTGAATGTTTGCAATGAAAATTCGTGAGTACTAATGTCCTAGTGACCAGAAACGCACATTTTCTTCTTCTAGATTTAATTTTTCTGTACAGTTTAGGCAGCATCTGTAACTAATGTGTTTGCCTATTTTCCATTTGAGCAATTTGTTAATAATTAGAGAGGTGCATAGATTTTTTGAACATTTTTTCCCTTTTAGGAATAAAATTTTTAATCATAAAAGTACCAATATTAAATTTGGAGCATCTTCATAATTGGGAGATATACTCATTTTGGCATTCTTGTAAAATTTCTGTAGTGCCAATACTTTCGAAGTTGGCACTGGTACTCCTTTACATCGATAGCAGTGCCAAGTCACTAGACTGATCTTGTCCAAACTTTCAGGAAAGCTTCAGGAAGACTATGTCTAAAAATTTATCGTTGGGATTTTTTATATGTATCCCTAGGAAAAAGTTATAAGCACCAGAGCTTAGTCAAATAAATTTCAAAAATTTGGTTTTAAAAAAAAATTTCAGTAAAAAAAGGACATCAAAAACTGCCTGAAATGAATTTGAAGAGAAGGTCTTTACACAGTCTACAAACAAAACTGGGCTAGATCTGTCAAGTAACAAAATAGAAGGAAGCTTTGTAATGAAAATTTTGAACTTTTGGACTTTATACTAAAATAAATCGGAAAAGGGCTATAAAAGACCCCAACCACTTTTCCGGGATAAAATTTTAATTTTAAAGGTACCAATATATAACTTTGGGACAGTTTAAAATTGGGCAAGATAAGAATTTTTGTATCCTTGTAAAATTTCTATAGTATCAGTAGTTTCAGAGATCTATTTTTTCACGTTTTTCATTTCACAACAAAGGGTTTTATAAGGTTGGTAAACTAACAAAACAATGTGCTTCATAGACTATGGGAGTAGAATCATTATAAGCTGGATTAGAATACAGGGTTAACATAAGAATTGGCTCGTAAGAGAAGATTTTCTTCAAGTAAACTTCATTTGTAGAGAAAATATATGTCTACGGTATGGATTTTTCGCCACAGAAACAACCAAATAATTAAAAATTTTGAGCTATTACCCCACTATTAACTGATAAAGCATAGGTTTTCAAATATTTTGAAAAATAAAACAATTATCACAGAGAATTATATTTTGATTCTTTACAGCTGGAGGATGAAGATAAGTTGACGATATCAACTATTTAAGTTCAAAACAATATTACAGAGAAATTTCTTTATGAAAACTTAGTTCAAAAGCATGACATTCCTATATATATCCAGAGATTATTATCGCTCCTTCTATTTCGCGGGCTTGAGTCTCAAGAAGGTTTTAACAGCGTTCATTATGCTTACAACATCAAGTTTGGTTTTTCAGTATTTTCAATACAAGTCGAACTTAAAAAACCAGAAACAGGAAGTTATTTATTCCATCTAAATATCAAACATTTTCATCTATTAAGAAAAAATACTGTCATTAAAAATCATCACTCGCGACCTATATACTTGAACCACTTTATTGGACAAACCGAATATTATAATTATTGTTTGTAATTGGACCAACCACACTGGCTTTCCACTATCCAGTAAATCAAACAAATCATACAAAGGAGGAATTTTGGAAATGGTGAAAAATATACATTTGAAATAAATCTTACTAATACATCAATAATTTATTTTGATAGAATAAAAATTTAAACTTTTTAAATCATTTAAATTATAAATTAAATAAATAATATTATTTAAATAACTGACACATTAAGTAACCTTCTTTCGACTTATTATAAAAGACTTTTTCTCATGAATCATTTAAAATTATGAAAAACTAATTACTTATTTATATTCAGCATAGATTTTACTAAAAACCATAGAAAGGTGGAAATTCCCCACCCCCCATCCCAAAAGTAGGGAGTTTGCTCTTGGAAGGTTCCTTTGAACATAAAAATTTGTGTCTACCGTGGCAAAACGATAGAATGATTGACTTGTGTTCTTTAATTCGTTGGTTCGATTCATTAGGGGTATCTTACAATCCTACAAAGAAATTTTCAATAAAGTTCCCGACCTCGAAAAGGTCAATACCGTGAGGTGAAAACTAATATAGTTATTACAGTGATAATGAGTAAATCATATACATGATAACTTACTCATACGACAAAGTATAAGTCATTAAAGATATATCATACTAGGTAATACAATAAAACACCTTCGTTCCATCTGAAATTGAAGAAACTGACGAAAATTGCTGAAGTTGATGAGATTTTCAACTATTTTTTTGCATCCGATTCATGTAAAATTTTCAGCCATAAACTTATGTGATGACCTCTAAAGCCTCGATTCTAAAACTACTGTGTGAGGTATGGGTAGAGTAATTGACTTACGTGCATGAAGAAATTGGTTCGATACCCTCTTGCGAATCCTACTTAAAAACTAGCTACAAAAATTCATCTCCTTGAATAGGGTAATGCCCTTGAGATGCGAACTAGTTATTTTTAAAAAAATAAATATATATATTTGGTACTGATTTTGAGTATGAATAACTCAAGAAAAAAATAAGTAATATTTAGAAATGTGAAGTGAAAAAGATTCAGGTTTTTGCCACCTCTAAATTATGCAAAAAAGAAAGAAGAAACTTTGGGGTCCCTTTGTTTTGAAATCAATTTTCGGGCAGAATTTCAGAAAATAAATTATAATTGAAAATCCCTCTCCCTCTCCCTCTCCCTCTCTCTCTCTCTCTCTCTCTCTCTCTCTCTCTCTCTCTCTCTCTCTCTCTCTCTCTCTCTCTCTCTCTCTCTCTCTCTCTCTCTCTCTCTCTCTCTCTCTCTCTCTCTCTCTCTCTCTCTCTCTCTCTCTCTCTCTCTCTCTCTCTTCTCTCTCTCTCTCTCTCTCTCTCTCTCTCTCTCTCTCTCTCTCTCTCTCTCTCTCTCTCTCTCTCTCTCTCTCTCTCTCTCTCTCTCTCTCTCTCTCTCTCTCTCTCTCTCTCTCTCTCTCTCTCTCTCTCTCTCTCTCTCTCTCTCTCTCTCTCTCTCTCTCTCTCTCTCTCTCTCTCTCTCTCTCTCTCTCTCTCTCTCTCTCTCTCTCTCTCTCTCTCTCTCTCTCTCTCTCTCTCTCTCTCTCTCTCTCTCTCTCTCTCTCTCTCTCTCTTACTCTCTCTCTTCTCTTTTTTTTACTCAATATATTTCCAGATTATTGAAATTGAGAGAGTTACAATTTTCATTTAGGGTACCACATATGAAATGGCCGAGTGGGAACGAGGTAAAACGAAATATATATATATATATAATATAATATATTATATATATATATATATATATATATATATATATATATATATATATATATATATATATATATATATATATAATATATTATATATATATATATATATTATAAAAAATATATATATACACACACACACGAGTATACACCAAAGATCAAAAATAAATAAATAATTTTCAAATCGTTATAATTATTGTTGAAGATGATCTTCACATAAATAGAAACCAGTTCGAATCTTCAAAAGTGAAAAAACAATTTCAAAATCTTTCACGGCGATACCCACTATCCCGCGCCCCCACCACCGAAGCCACACCTAACCCTCTGACTTGCTTTTGAAACGTCAGTTTTTAAAGCCACAAGAATTATATATTTGCGATTGTTTCTTCTTTGTTTAATTGTTACGTTCTTTCGTGTTTGTCTCTTAGAAAAGTCTCTTGGCAAAGAAAAGGAAGCTAATTGGAAAATAGAATTTGGTTAACCACAAACTTCAGTTTAAGAATATATATATATTATATATATATTATATATATATATATATATATATATATATATATATATATATATATATATATATATATATATATATATATATATATATATATATTATATATATATATATATATTATATATATATATATATATATATATTATATATATATATATATATATATATATATATATATATATCTAATATTAGTTATTTATATATATATATATATATATATATATATATATATATATATAATATATATATATATATATATATATATATATATATATATATATTTGTAAAAGAAAATAAACAAATAAATTTAAAAAAAAAAAATTAAAAATTAAAAAATAAATTATAAATATTAAAAAAATAAAAAAAAAAATAAAAATAAAAAAACATTTAAAAAAAAAAAAAAAAAACAATTAAAAAATATTTAGAAATTTTAAAAATATTCTGGCTATCAACGTGATTTATCTGACAGTGGATATGAGTCAGCGGTAAATCATCGGACATGCAAAATATCAATCATCGTCCGCCATTTAATCATAGTCATTGACGGTGCACTGTACTGCATCATCCGCTTTTCAGTTTATTAGAAGACAGAGTAAAACTTATAATGATGAAATTAATTAAAGTTATTTTTATATATATATGAAGGATCTTAAAATCCACACACCAAAAATCATTCAAATATGGGGTTTATGTACAGGTTACTTAAAGACCATTACAATAATATAATAAGAGTATAGCCATGGTAAACAGTGAGTTATTCTGGAATGACAAGAATTACATCATTAACTGATATTGTTAGATCTCACACTATTTAAAAATTATTTCGTTATATATGAGGTGGTTAAAGC
>SEYY01004797.1:55000-56708 GCA_009176605.1 Armadillidium nasatum
TATCACTTTCTTCCATACTTTCGCTCTTACAAAGGACACTTCTCTCCTGAAGTCTCAGGTGGTATGCCTCCTTTGACAAGTACTCGTACCACTTTCCTTTCTATACAGTCTCATTCTATCTCTATCCAACTCTCTTAATACACCAGAGTGACTAGACTTAACCGCTATGCTCAATCTTTTATGTGCTCTATCGGTAAAGTCACACTAAATTTTTGATTTTCCCAACACTTCAAAATCAGTGTAGCTCACATGTCGCCTTTAATTATCTTTTGGAAATTTCTTAACTCTAGTGATACTGTAGGCCTCCGGTCTTTCGTCAACGATATTTAAATATATATATATATATATACATATATAATATATATATATATATATTATAATATATATAATATAATATATATATATATATAATATATTATTATATATAAATTTTTTTTTTTTTTTATTTATATTTTAAATAATAATAATATAATATAATAATAAATAATATAAAAATAATCACTTTTAAAATATTTTTAAATAATAAAAAATATAAATAAATAAGTAAAAAATTATAAAATAAAATAAAAAAAAAAAAAAAAAAAAAAAATCAAAAAAAAAAAAAAAAAAATTTCTATATTACCCATTTTCTGCTGAGTAAACACAATTATCGTATTTAATTACTGAACTTAAGTGTAATCAGTGAGGCATAATTTTTTACTTTGATAAAGTTCCCGATAGGCCTACGAGCTTATGAAAGAGTAGGGGAAAAAAATCTTTGTTGGGGGAAATATTATTTTTTGGATGGGGGATGTATAAACGTAGGGGTAGGGGTAGGTGATTCAGAAGGCGGAGGGACCTCCTTCAGGGTGTACCATTCTTCTTTTCTTATTATAAAGGAATTATAATTTTCATTATCCTACTCTCAAGTCTTCGTGTATATATACTATATATATATATATATATATATATATATTATATATATATTATATATATATATATCTATATATATAATATATAAATTACTTTAAAGCATTTTAACACAGTAAGAAGGAACTAATATATATATATATATAATTATATATTATATATATAATATTATATAATATATATATATATTATAAATATATATATATATATATATAATATATTATATATATATATATTATATATATATATATATATATTAACCAATTTGGAAAATCAATACTATAAACTCTATAAAAGTTTTATAAATAGTTTATATATTAAAAATATAAGACAGCTTTTTGATAACTTTAAGTTATAAAAATTCATTTTTATAAAAGAAAATTTAAAAATTAATAGAATAATTAAGAATTTAGCGTGACTACAAGATGTTCAGACAACACGCAAACTAACTTTTGCTATATATAATATTATATATAATATAATATTTAAAATATTATATATCTATATATATATATATTATATATAATATATATAATAATTATATAATATATATATATATATTATATATATATTATATATGATTATGTGTGTGTGAGTGTGGTGTTGTGTGTGTATGTGTGTGTGGTGTGTGTGTGCTGTTGGGGGTGTGTGTGTGGTGAGCGTAAATCAAATACTACAAATACGTTAAATTATTAAATATTACCCATAAATGAATTAATCTTACATTTTCATAACTTTCTCAATACCCATTTTCCACTCAGTTTTTTTATTTATTTCTTAATGCTTACTATCTTTGTTT
>SEYY01004799.1:0-10000 GCA_009176605.1 Armadillidium nasatum
ATATATATATATATATATATATATATATATATATATATATATATATATATATATATATATTATATATATATATATATATATATATGTATATATATATATATATATATATATATATATATATATATATATATATATATATATATATATATATATATATATATATATATATATATATATATATATATATATATATATATATATATATATATATATATATATATATATATATATATATATATATATATATATATATATATATATATATATATATATATATATATATATATATATATATATATATATATATATATATATATATATATATATATATATATATATATATATATATATATATATATATATATATATATATATATATATATATATATATATATATATACTATATATATATATATATATCTACCTACCGCTCATGGGCAGAATTCTATTTAAGGAGGATGTATTAAATCAATAAGAAAAACACTACAAGTCTCACCAAACGAAAATTTCGCAGGTGAGAGCAGATGCAGGTTTAAAAGTAATTAGGATTAAATTCAACAGGAAACTCAGGAGATGGAAGAGAATTCCACAAAACAGATATGGCTTGAAAGAAGGACGCATTACAGCGGACAAGCTTGGAGTTCTTATGTCCACACAAAATATATGAGCAGACAATTCATCCTTTGTACTACAAGGCAGTCGTAAAGGCGGAGGTATACGAGTTCAGTTCCCTCCAGCATTTGCCGCTGCAGTACCTAATGATTAGAAACAAGGCACCAACGTCACGTCACCAAGTTAAAGAGTCAAGTTAACTAGAAAGAGCGGAATAATTTAAAATCTTTTAGCCTTTGACTCAACCCTATCCAAAAGATAGGTGAAACCTTAGCCACATCAGATATGAGAGCAGTACTCTATACATGGACTGATGAGACCCTTGTATAACAGGTCTGCAAAAAAATATATTTATAAACCTGCAGATGATTTTTTTTTTTAAATTTAAATATTTTGGAGTGCTGAGTCGGAAAATGGCCTCCATTTTTTCCCATCACGTAGAGTTTTCTTGCAATAAAAAAAAGGATTGTAATGAATCAACACTGCTAAATCAAAAAAGTATAATTTTATTATAAATTTAAGCACATTTAAATTTGCTGTCCATGAAACACAGTTATTTATAAATGTTAAGTATTTTACTCTCTCCATTTACATAACATCCTGGTGGAATCTTCCCCTGATCCTAACTGTAGTCTCTTAAGTTTTCAGGAATGTAGTCTATGTGTAAATGTAAACAATGGATATTTTGTTATTTTGTTATTTCCCAAAAACTTATGCACTACATCTTTAAATGAATCCCACGCTTCTCGTTCAGTTTCATTCATGGATTCTTGAAGCAAGCAATGAGACAAGAGTTTACGTATGTCTAGTCTAACAAAAACTCCCTCTTACAACTGTGCCTCAGAGAGTCTTGGAAACTTGGAACACAGATACTTGAAATATTTTCCATCTTTTTTTTTTGAGATTTGACAAATTATTTCATTAGTCCCAATTTGATATGAAGAGGTGGTAAGAGGACATTTTCACGAAGAACAAGGCCTTTATTGATGACGTTCTTTTCGCCAGGAATTAGGGTGTCTCGAACGGTGTTTAGCTGTCATATGCACAAGGGGAGGCCCACAAGGTACTGACGGCCAGAGACAGGTGGCATGCACATACACCATGAAGATTTCACAGCACCCTACTTATATGACACGGTGTCCCAGGATCCCGGGTGTTTCCACAGTTTGGAAAAATATTATCCCCATTATATATAACCATGTGCTTCTTCCACTTTCCTTCCTTTGGAATCTTCAGACGGCACAACGGCTGTTTTACTTTCTTCTGAAGCTAAACTCTTCGCTCAAACTTTAGACTCTATTTCAACCTTAGACGATTTCAGAGCTATTCCTACTGATTCAACCCCCTCCAATTCATTTGTGCCTAAAATTATAATTTCTTCTAAAGATGTGGTTTTTGCTCTCTCTGAGCTTAATACTAACAAGGTGTACGGTCTCGACGGTATCCCTCATGTGGTTCTTGCACCCTGCCTTGGTAAACTATTTCGTCTATGTCTTTCTACTTCAACCTTCCCTTCTTGCTGGAAATGTGCGCTCATATAGCCTGTGCCGAAGAAGGGGGACCCCTCCTATTCTTCTAACTAACGCCCCATTTCTTTAACCTCCATTCTTTCTAAAGTTTTCGAATCTATCCTTTACAGGAAGATTTGGAAAAATCTCAATTCTTCTAACCTTATCTCTGATCACCAGTATGGCTTTCGTTAGAAACGTTTTACTGGTGATCATCTTTCCCTTTTCTCTGACTCTTGGTCCTCCGCTCTTCGGCATTTCGGTGAAAGTCTTCAATAGAGTCTGGCACAAAATTTTGATTTCCAAGCTTCCCTCTTTCGGAATCTATCCTTCTCTCTGTCATTCTCTTTAATTTCTTTTCCGGTCGTTCAATAGCTACCGTTGTGGACAGCCACCATTCTTCCTTTAAAACTATTAATTGTGGTGCTCCTCATGGTTCTGTTCTATCCCCAACACTTTTTCTACTTTTCATTAATGATGTTTCTATTACTTCATCTCCAATCCACTCCAATGCTGATGACTCCACACTTCATTACTCATTGTAGTTTGAAAGATGTCCTTCCCAACAGCAGTTAATAAACTCGAGAAGGATTGCCTTGGAGCAACTAACCTCTGATCTTTCTCGTATTTCAAATTGGGGCAGAGAAAACATGGTAGTTCCCAATGCCTCAAAAACTCAGTTCTCCATCTCTCGACTCATTACAATCTTCCACACAACTATGATATCTTTTTCGATAAAACACAACTCAAACCTTCATTTGTTCTTAATATTCTCTTTGTATCTCTTTCTCGTGATCTTTCTGGGAAAGATCACATTACTTCTCTCTCTAAACAAGCTTCTAAGAGGTTGGATGTTCTGAGGAGCCTTCAGGATTACTTCAAGCCACCCCAGTTGCTTGCTCTCCATAGGGGTGTTGTTCGCCTCTTTATGAAGTTTCTTTCTCACATCTGGAGTGGCTCCACTCATACAGCTCTACTTGAATAGGTGGAGTCTAGAACTTTTCGTCTTATCAACTCTTCTGCTCTTACTAACTCTCTCCAATCTCTTTCTGCCCGTCGATTTGTTGCGTCACTCTCTCTATACTATCTCTATGACAACGGATTCTGTTCTTCTGAACTCTCTAATCGCATACCTCCTCCATTGAGAAGAACTCGTCGACACGCCTTTCTACACAGTATCATCCTTTCTCTGTCCAACTCTCCGACCTCAGACTTAGCCGCTATGTCCAATCTCACATACACTCTACTGGCAAAGTTTGGAACATATTCCTTTTATCTGTTTTCCCAACTTACTTTGACTTGCATACTTTCAAACGCCGTGTATCTAGACATGTCTGCCACCATCGACCAAAATAGTTTTTTCAACTCCGGTGGAATTCGGTAGGCCTCCTGCCTTTGCCCACCGGAGGAGATATAAAAAAAATAGTAACAATGTTACTATCCGTTTGTGTGTTTCAGTAACCTCCTATTGACGTTTGCTCTTCTGTGTGTATATATATATATATATATATATATATATATATATATATATATATATATATATATATATATATATATATATATATATATATATATATATATATATATATATATATATATATATATATATATATATATATATATATATATATATATATATATATATATATATATTATGTGATGGTATCCTCATTGATGAGCAATCGCGGAGCATCCTCATAAAAATTAACATCCGCATCTGCATTTTCGAAAATTTAACATCCGCATCCGCATCTGCATCAGCACTTTCGAAAATTCAATATCCGCATCCGCATCCGCACTTTCGAAAATTCAACATCCGCATCCGCATCCGCACTTTCGAAAATTCAACATCCGCATCCGCATCCACATCCGCACTTCTCCAAACTTCGACATCCGATCCATCACTAATATAAAGTATATATATATATATATATATATATATATATATATATATATATATATATATATATATATATATATATATATATATATATATATATATATATATATATATATATATATATATATATATATATATATATATATATATATATATATATATATATATATATATATATATATATATATATATATATATATATATATATATATATATATATATATATATATATATATATATATATATATATATATATATATATATATATATATATATATATATATATATATATATATATATATATATATATATATATATATATATATATATATATATATATATATATATATATATATATATATATATATATATATATATATATATATATATATATATATATATATATATATATATATATATATATATATATATATATATATATATATATATATATATATATATATATATATATATATATATATATATATATATATATATATATATATATATATATATATATATATATATATATATATAATACATACATACATACATACATACATACATACATACATACATACATACATACATACATACATACATACATACATACATACATACATACATACATACATACATACATACATACATACATATACATACATACATACATACATACATACATACATATATATATATATATATATATATATATATATATATATATATATATATATATATATATATATATATATATATATATATATATATATATATATATATATATATATATATATATATATATATATATATATATTTAAAGACGTCTTTTCTGCTCCCTCAAAACTTAACACTAGGAAGGCGTACGGTCCTAATGGTATCCTTCCTATAGTTCTCAAAACTTATGCTTCAGAGTAGGGACCGACCGGGGCCGGGGCCGGGGCCGGGGTTCTGGCCGGGGTTGCCTAAAATTTGTAAAGAGGTCAAATGCACTGAAATTTTACTTCAAAAAAATTAGATATATAACTTAATTGAGGTTTATTTAATCTAGGAAAGGCGTAGAATAGCCAAAATTCACTTAAAATAATGATTATACGGATTTTCTCCGAAAAAATTCAGAAAATTAACGATTTTGTATAACAAAAAGTACAAAAATAAAAAAAAAAATTTTGTTTTTGATTCATAATTGTGATTCAACAGCTTTTTCTAGGTAAGACCCTAATGTAAAGTTTGAAAAAATGTAAGATATAAATTTATCAATATAACCTGTATTTATACATATCATTGTTATTCATTGCTATGTATCAAACTTGTATCAATTAGCTACATTTTTTCGAAATTATTATTTTGTTTTTACTTCAGTCAACATAGTTAAAAGATAAGCTTCAGCAGTATGGGAGTACTTTACAATGTTTCAAGACAGGCTCGAAATAGCTAAATGTAACATCTACAGCCAGGAAATTAGAAGAGGACCTCCAGGTGCTACAAGTAAAAAATTTTCAAGTAAGTCTTGTGGGGTATCTAAAAACAAAACATAAAGATGAACATTCACTAGCAGAAAAGGAGCGGTCAAAAGAAACAGAAAAAAAGAAAATTTTAAAAAAGCAAGAAGGAAAATCTTAATTTTCTTATATTTTGTTTGAATATTTTTTTAAATTATTTGACTGATTAAGCTGAAATTTTCAGGGTATATGCATTTTGTCCCGAAGTTCTGAGTTGATTTCGATCATTTTTCTGAACATATAACGGTTTGAAAGTTATTTGGACCCAAAGTTGAAAAAAATGAATAGCGTGGTCAAACCACTGGTCCACATGGGCTGAAAATTTAACTGAAAATCTTAGCCCCAATTTTTTTGCATTGGTGAGAACAGATTTTTGATTTCACGTCTAGGAAAAAAGTTATAAGCACTTGAAATTTTTTTTGGCAAAAATCGTACCCATTTTTTTAAAAAAAAATTATTAAAAAAAAAACGCTACCTACAAATTTCTTTATTTTTGGACATTGGTTTTGTGGAGGGACAGGGCAGCATTATATATATATATATATATATATATATATATATATATATATATATATATATATATATATATATATATATATATATATATATATATATATATATATATATATATATATATATATATATATATATGCCGCAAAGATGTTATTTGCTCTCTTGTCGCTAATTTGGAGTCTCACGAATTCTCTACTTTATGACTTAAAGCTTTCTTCCAATTCTACTACTAAATTTATTTGTTCTGTCTATTTATCTCTTAATTCTACTGACTGTAAAAAATTCTGAGACTATTTAAACTCCAAAATAGAGCACATTCTTTCTACTTCTCCTTTTTCCGAAATCATCATTTTAGTGGATTTCAATGTTTACCACCGCCAATGCTCATGATCCAGTCGGTGAACTCGCCTACAACATTTCTATCCAGAACAACCTTTGGCAGTTGGTGTAAATCCCTACTCGTATCCCTGACCGTCTTGGTGATGAATCCAACATACTTGATCTTTTCCTTACTTCTTATCCTTCTCCTTATACTGTTAAACTCTTTCCTCCTCTGGGTTCATCAGATCACCTTCTTATATCCGTATCTTGTTCTGTCTCTTCAAGTCTTCCCGCAAGGACGGCCTTCGTCTTCAGCGAGGAGACGTTTCTGACATTTCGGTGCCACTAACTGGTCTGACTTTCGGTTGTAATTCTTAGATTTCCCGTGGAATGATTATTGCTTTCGTGGGAGGGTTCCCTCGGATGTGCTGAGCGTATAACATAGGTGATTCTCTCTGATATGGAGGGGTATATTCAATTTTCTTTCCCTTCTACTAAACCAAGTAAACTTTGGTTTACCTCTGCTTGTTCTCGCGCCATCCGCCGTAGGGATGTTGCCTTCTGAGATTACCGTCGTCTTCAAACTCGTAAAACTCATTCAATTTATATTTCATCCCGGAATCGTATAAAATCTATTCTTCAAGACACAAAAACTCTTTTCTCGGCCGCAAATGCAGTTATCTTTCTGGATCCTCTTCCTCTCGCCCTTTCTAGCATTTTGCAAAAAAATGTTTAATTCTAACTTTGCTTCTTCCTCTTTCCCTCCTCTAGTTTATTCTGACGGCACAACTGCCATTTTACCTTCTACTAAAGCTGAACTCTTCGCTCATACTTTTGCCTCTAATTCTACCTTAGACGATTCCGGAGCTATTTCCTCCTTCAACCCCCTCCAACTCATTTCATGCCTAACATTGTAATTTCTTCTAAAGATGTCATTTCTGCTATCTCTGAGCTTTTAACACTAAGAAGGCGTTTGGTCCTGATGTTATTCCTTCTGCCTCTGTGGTTCTCAAAAATTGTGCATCCGAGCTTGCACCCTGCCTTGGTAAACTATTTGCTCTTTGCCTTTCTACTTTGACCTTCCCTTCTTGCTGGAATTGTGCGCTCATTCAGCCTGTGCCGAAGAAGAGGGACCCCTCTGAACCCTCTAACTACCGTCCTATTTCTTTGACCTCCATTCTTTCTAAAGTTTTCGAATCTATCCTTAACAGGAAAATTTTGAAACACCTTAATTCTTCTAATCTTATCTCTGATCGCTAGTATGGCTTTCGTAAAGAACGTTCTACTGGTAATCTTCTTTCCCTACTTTCTGACTCTTGGTCCTCCGCTCTTCGGGGTTTCGGTGAATCTTTCGCTGTGGCGCTAGACATATCGAATCTTTTGATAGAGTCTGGCACAAAGCATTGATTTCCAAACTTCCCTTCTTTCGGAATCTATCCTTCTCTCTGTAACCTTTTCTCTAATTTCCTTTCCGGTCGTTCTATAGCAGCTCTTGTAGACGGCCACAGTTCTTCCTATAAATCTATAAATAGTGGTGTTCCTCAAGGTTCTGTTGTATCTCCAACTCTTTTTCTAATTTTTAATAATGATCTTCTCTCTATTACTTCGTCTCCTATACACTCCTATACCGATGACTCCACCTTTCATTACTCCTTTCAATTTGAAAGACGTCCCTCCCAACAACAGTTGATAGATTCAAGAAGGATGGCCTTGAGTCAACTGACCTCTGATCTTTCTCGTATTTCAAAGTGGGAGAGAGAAAGCATAATCGCTTTCAATGCCTCAAAAACTCAATTCCTCCATCTTTCTGCTCGACACAATCTTCCACACAACTATGATATCTTCTTCGAAAACACTCAACTCAAACCTTCATCTGTCCTCAATATTCTCGGAGTTTGTTTTTCTCGTGATCTTTCTTGGAAAGATCACATTATTTCTCCCACTAAACAAGCTTCTAAGATGTTGGGTGTTCTGAGGCGCCTTCGTGGTTTTTTTTACGCCACCCCAGTTACTTGCTCTGTATAGGGGTGTCGTTCGTCCCTGTATGGGGTACGCCTCGCTCATCTGGGGCGGTTCCACACCTACAGCTCTTCTCGTAAAGGTGGAGTCTAGGGCTTTCATCTTATAAACTCTTTTGCTCTTATTTACTCTCTCCAATCTCTTCATTCCCGTCCAATTGTTGCGTCACTTTCTCTATACTATCGCTATTACAACGGACATTGCTCTTCTGAACTCTCACGTCCCATACCTCCTCCATTGGGAAGGGCTCGTGTGACACGACTTTCTACACAGTCTCATCTTTTCTCTGTCCAATTCTCCGACCCCAGACTTAACCGCTGTGCTCATTCTTACATGTACTCTACTGGTAAAGTCTGGAACACACTCCCTTCTTCTATTTTCCCAACTTCCTTTGACTTGCACATTTTCAATTACCGTGTGTCGGGTCACGTCGGCCATTAGCGACCAGATTCATAATGTTCCCCAAATCTGGTGGAATTTGGAAGGCCTCCGGCCTTTACTCACCAGAGACAAAAAAAAATATATATATATATATATATATATATATATATATATATATATATATATATATATATATATATATATATATTATATATATATATATATATATTATTATTATTATTAAATGCTGTTTGTTTGAAGAGACATATAGCCTAAAAAACTTTGGGAATTTATAAATGGAAGAAGGGTGTAATTGATAGAGAGGAGGATGGTGTGCTAAAATGGTTTGGACTTACGTGTAGAATGAATGAGGACAGAATGGTGGGCAAGTTACTTAGATCCGATGTGGATAGGGGAAGGGAAGGCCAAAATGGAGATGGATGGATGGAGTGAGAGAGATTTTGATGGAATTAATTTGAGTTTAGAAGAGGGTAAAGATTTGTGGAGACAGAGAGAGATGGAGGGCGGTGATGAAAGGGGTTGAAAGGTAAGAATAGGGATGTTTGTAAGGGAATTGTGGCGTGCGCCACCCCACGAAAGTGGGATAGGTGATAATGAAATATATATATATATATATATATATATATATATATATATATATATATATATATATATATATATATATATATATATATATATATATATATATATATATATATATATATATATATATATATATATATATATATATATATATATATATATATATATATATATATATATATATATATATATATATAATATATATATATATATATATATATATATATATATATATATATATATATATATATATATATATATATATATATATATATATATATATATATATATATATATATATATATATATATATATATATATATATATATATATATATATATATATATATATTATATATATATATATATATATATATATATATATATATATAATATATATATATATATATATATATATATATATATATATTTAGTGATGGCATACTCATTCGCATATTCATCAAAATTAACATCCACATCCGCATCCGCATCCGCACTTTCGAAAATTCAACATCCGCATGCCGCATCCGCACTTCTCCAAAATTCGACATCCGCATCCGCAAATTAGGAAAAATGACATCCGATCCATCACTAATATATATATATATATATATATATATATATATATATATATATATATAT
>SEYY01004800.1:0-27500 GCA_009176605.1 Armadillidium nasatum
TATCTCAATTTTCAGTCAGGCGCTTGTTTTGCATACGTGCACAACGATGCTGTTTGTCTCGTTTCTCTTGCCACATTCTACACTCTAAATTCATTTGTCTCCTAATTCTACTGACTATCCTAAATTCTTCGACTATCTAAACTCCAAAATAGAACACATTCTCTCTTCCTCTCTTTTCTATGAAAATATTATATTAGATGATTTCAATGTTCACCACCGCCAATGACTTTCTTCTAGTGAAGAAGGTGACTTTCAATGACTTTCTTTAAATCTGCTCACTCTTTTGTATCTAGAGTTGCCTCTTGTCTTCGCCCTTCCAATTCCATTCTTGCTGAACTGAATAGAATTTCCCAGTGGGGTCGTCTCAACCTTGTAAAATTCAAATCTTTAAAAATTCAACTTCTTGAAATGTCCCTCTAAAAGACACCTCCTAACTTTTCTGTTCTTTCGATGATTCTCCCGTCTCTCCTGTTGACAGCATAAGTAACCTTGACCTTCACATAAACAAAAAAGATGTCTTAGAAACCTCACATCACAATGGTTGCTAGGGCGGCCACAAAGAAGATGGAACTTCTACTTAGATTGAGAGAATTTTTTCTTTTTTCGCAGTTACTCCATTTTTACAAGGGCCTCATCCGCCATTGTACTGAGTATTGCTCTCATATACGGGGTGGCTCAGGTTTCTCACGTCTTTTGGATAGGATTGAGTCTAAGGATAAATTTAATAAACTCTCCCCTACTTTTATACTCTCTTTATCCTCTGTATTTGACACGTGACTTTGGCACATAATATCTTTTCTATAGGTCTTTTATTGGCAGGTGCTCGAGATAATTTGCCTCTTGCATTCCTCTGCCATTGCTTTGTCTTCGTTGCACAAGGGGTGCAATGTTTTCTCACCAATTTTGTGTGGAAGTTGAGAAACCCCGGGCTAGCTCTTTTTTGGTGCCTCCTTCTTTCCAGCTAAATCTATTTCTTGGAGTTCTCTCCCGTCTTCTGTTTTTTTCTGCTGAATTTAATCTCCATTATTAAAGCCCGTCTGTGCTCACCTAAGAAATTTGCGTTAGGTGCTGTTGGGTCCCTCTTTGATGTCAACACCTCCTTGAATACTGCCCGTGTTGTGGGTCCTATATAAATAAGATTATATTATATTAATATATATATATATATATATATATATATATATATATATATATATAATATATATATATATATATATATATATATATATATATATATAATATATATATAATATATATATAATATATATATATATATATATATATATATATATATATATATGAGTATGAACAACACGCCCCGTGTGAATATCAGGTGTCCGCTTTTGCATATCATCCGAAGGATGACGGTGAAGGTAATCCGATGGGGTTGTTGTCTTTTAGAATACGTGCCCCGATACAGTCTTGCTGCCTCACGGCCGTTCCCATTCGTTTGTCCATACGCAAGTAACATAGCTGTTGCCAGTATGGATAACGTACCATTGTCATTGATTAAATACCTGCAATCTGTAATCGCACGCCTTTTGCTCGACTGATCATTACTGCTGGAGAAGATACTTCCGAATCCACCGTTGACAAGCGCTCTGCAGTTTTGCCAAACGTCTCATCACAATTTGCAGCAGTTAATAAGCGGTCATCGGTACGCTTATAGTACGTTTGACTCATTAGACACTTGCAATATACTACGTATACATCTAAGAGGGGTATCTGTGTTATCTTCTTAATTAACCGTGTGTTTCCCGACCTAAGTCCATTAAATATGATTTTCCCCGAATAGCTGGTTCACTAAGATCCCATGGTTTGTCGACACAATCAGTATCCAACCTGTATGTATACCCATTCGATCTTGCAGAAACGTAACTTTTATTCTTACTCAATAATAATAATAATAATAATAATAATAATAATAATAATAATAAATAATAATAAATATGAATAAAATTTCAGTCAAGGTGCAGCTATCTTTCTACAGAAATAATGTTTCCTTTCTTGCAAGATTTTGGCATCGGCATCGGTAGTTTTTATCATCTACCTATATATAATATATTTTGGCAAAAACCTTTTACATACCGCTACATACAAACCGATACAAAAAACTTTGCCGATGAACCGATACGATACCTATTCCATCCCTTATATATATATATATATATATATATATATATATATTATATTATATATATATATATATATATATATATATATATAATATATATATATATATTATTATATATATCCCATAAGTAAAAAAATTTATCATCTGTATCGGTATCGGTATCGGTATCGGATAAATTGGTGTATCGGTATCGCATGTCTTATTTATGGTATCGAATCCCCAATTATATAATATATATATATATATATATATATTATATATATATATATATATATATATATATATATATATATATATATATATATATATATATATATAGGTCGGTATATATGAAAAAAAATTGAAGATTTGTTTTTGGTTTGATGAAAAAAAGAGGTTCATGAATGACGTCTTCGTCTTTTAAATAAGTTTGATTTGAAATTCCGCTTCAAAGATTCCAAAATTCCGCAATTCTTCATTTCCGATTTTGAATGAAAATATTCCCATTTGGGAATTGCTTGAATTTGAATCCATTCCTATTATTATTATTATTATTATTATTATTATTATTATTATTATTATTATTGTTATTATTGTTTATTATTTATTATTGTTATTATTATATTATTATTCTCATTATTATTATTATTTTTATCTTTACATCGCTGAAATTAGGATATATATATATATATATATATATATATATATATATATATATATATATATATATATATATATATATATATATATATATAATATATATATATATATATATATATATATATATATATCGGTGGTGGAACGATACAAAAAAATTCCGATTCCGATGCCGATTCTCTCACTATTGTGAAAGAATATAATATATATATATATATATATATATATATATATATATATATATATATATATATATATATATATATATATATATATATATATATATATATATATATATATATATATATATTATATATATTATTAAAAAAAACTGTAATGTAATTCAGTTTTTATATTAGGCACAATTTCATATAATGAAGTTTACTGAAATACAGTAGATACCTTAGTTCAAATACTTCCTTTCTATTTAGTTACATTTTATAAAACTATAATTATCATTTATTTTAATATTATAAAGTACTATTGCAAATGAAATAGGAAAAAAAGTAGAGTAAAACAGTAAAGACAAAAACTTTATTTTATTAAATGGAATGTAAAAGAGTAACGGGTTTCCTATTTTAAAAAACTAAAAATTTAATATTTATGAATAACCATTAACCACAATACATCTTATAACTCAAAGCTAAAAAATATGAAAATATTATATATTCTCCATGTACTCATAATGAAAGTTAAAAACCCTCAAATATATATATATATATATATATATATATATATATATATATATATATATATATATATATATATATATATATATATATATATATATATATATCAAAATCAAAATCCGCCCCCAGGAAGGGTTATGTGCACTGCCAGTAGGTTCATTCGAGGATGAACCAAGGGTTTTAAGGGGCGACGGAAAACATCCGCTGACTGGCAAGGTCTATCACGAATGCTGACTTTAATCCGCCCTGCAGTAAGCATTCCGCAGATTACTTATTATGCATAAGTGGGCGGGGCTAAGCACAAGAGAGAACTGCCCAAATTTCTCTACTCTGATCAGGCCTCGCCTCTTGCAAGGCGAGTGCTCGATCGTCTGACCTACGGAGCCGCTTATATATATATATATATATATATATATATATATATATATATATATATATATATATATATATATATATATATATATATATATATATATAATATATATCAGTGGCGGCTTTTGGGGGAGGCAGTGCCTCAGTTAGTATTTAATAAAAATATAACATTTTAATTCAAAAATTAGGTTAAGCAACTCAGATTTTAAAATTTAACATTTTTTCATACAAGGCGTAAAATATAAATTTATTTATATATTATATATATAATATATATATATATATATATATATATATATATATATATATATATATATATATATATATATATATATATATATATATATATATATATATATATATATGATTTGGCTGTCGTCGTGAGTGGAGGGGCTTAAACCAGAAGGGAAAAGAAAAGAGAGAAGAATCAGTTGGAAGAGAAGAGAAGAGAAGAGAAGAGAAGAAGAGAGAGAAGAGAAGAGAAGAGAAGTGTAGAGAAAAGAAGAGAAGAGTGGAGAAGAGAAGAGAAGAGAAGAGGAGAAGAAAATTGGAAGGATTGTTTAGAGTACGCTGTAGAATTGTACTGAAAAGAAAATTATTTTACGAACTTAAAAATAATATTTTCATAAAACAAAATTTAATAAATCGCAATTAACTTATTATCAAAATTTTGTGGAGGAGCAACAAAACTTTCAAATAACATACTTTCGGCTTAAGTGAAAATTCAACATTAGCATTACGAATATAAAATTTAAAACACGAGATTGGATTGAGGCGACAAGGCTGGATCATGAAGAATAGTTCTTCGCATGGTTCTAGGGTCTGGGATTCCTTTTAACCATTTTTTTTTTTTTTTTTTTTTTTTTTTTTTGTCTTCCTATGTACGACTGCAGGAATTTTCCTGCAGTTGACGCCACCCTGCATTATGCGGGATACGGTGTGATGTATAAAATATATATATATATATATATATATATATATATATATATATATATATATATATATATATATATATATATATATATATATATATATATATATATATATAATTTAAACGGTGTATGCATGTCACAGTTACCATAGAAACATATTGGAAGCCTCCTCTTTTCCATGATAACTGTGCTATTTATTTAAAATAAACATTATGTATATTTTTTCAGAACGGATGCAATTGTTTTTTTCTTACCTTTTTATTTTAATCCAAACTTTTTAATTTTAATGGAATTTCATTTTTTTCAAATGTTCTGTAAGGTGAACTCCTGTCTTTCGAATGAAGTATCTTATTTGGCTTAAAATTGAAAAGCCTAAAAAAAAATAGTTTATAAGTTACTGAGAAATTATTTTCCAACATTAAAAATTGCCTCACAATTTAGGATGATACTGCGCATGCGTAAGCAACATCTTGCCAGAAATCTTTCCTTTTTAATTAGTCTGATATAAATTGTAGTGGAGTAAAGTGTTGTTAATCTGTTTTCCGTACTAGTTTTCAACGCTGATTAAAAATGTTATTAGTTTTCTTGTAAGCATCGTAGTTTCAGATACGTAGGTGGCTTCTTATAGAGTTTGGCCCCGTATTATTATTATTATTCATATATATATATATATATATATATATATATATATATATATATATATATATATATATATATATATATATATATATATATATATATATATATATATATATATATATATATATATATATATATTGACTATTGTTGTGCCTCCTCACCTTCAGAAGCAACGAGCCGCCACTGACATATATATATATATATATATTATATATATATATATATATATATATATATATATATATATATATATATATATATATATATATATATATATATATATATATATATATATATATATATATATGATATATATATAAAAGTAGGAAGCGATATACTTTGGTAGAAAAGCTTGCAATAATTTTTTTACATATACGTTAATAAAACTCGAACTTTCTTGTTAGTTTAAGTGTAAGGGTTTCCAAAATGCATTATTTTTAGCTATGTGCATTACAGGTATTCTTGATACTAGATTTCATATGAATCACTTATTTCCTTAAGCTGCTTGTACATAATACCCAATCTTGCCAAGTTTTAAACTAAAGATTACAAACTTTGTGCAAGTTTAAATACGGCCATTACAATTCTTTCTGTCTTTCATATATATATATATATATATATATATATATATATATATATATATATATATATATATATATATATATATATATATATATATATATATATATATATATATATATATATATATATATATAATATATATTTGCAAGTTATGTATTTCATTTATGGATTAATGATTATGCATCAAAAGTGCTTAAATTTTCTTTTTTTTATAATTTATATAGAGGAATATTGTTTTCTTATAATGTTGTATAAAAATTTAAATAGTTGAAAATTAAAAGGAATTGTCTTTTCTGTTTTCTCTTTTGTCTATAACCTCAAATTGCATTAGATTAAAGCTCAATAAAATTTTGTTGAAGATTTGATTGAATATATATATTAGGAATTCTAAACTCTAAACAGTTCTATATTGGATAAATTATATTAATGAAGATCAGATTCTTGTATTACCCTATATGAAATCTTGAACCAAATATTAAGGAAGTTATATTTCTAATATATAAACTACTTTAAAGTTTTTTAACACAGTAAGAAGGAACTAATATATCTGTTATATCATTATGTATAAAAAAATATGACAAATAAAAAAAATAAAAAAAAAAAAGTTTATTTTTTTAAAAAAAAAATCAAAAAAATCAAAAAAATCATGATTTTTTCATAAAAAAATCAATTGATTTAATCAACTGATTAAATCAATTTGATTTAATCAATGCCAACCCTGATATATATATATATATATATATATATATATATATATATATATATTATATATATATATATATATATATATATATATATATAATATATATATATATATATATATATATATATATATATATATATATTAAATAAATTCTTTTGGGAAAGTGGTAAACCCCAAGACATACACATACTGTGGTTAACCAGTAAGATAAGTCCTAAGAAAAACATTGTGGTTATTATTTTGGGCTATTTATTACCCTGAAACTAAATAACAAATGTTTTTGTAGTTAATTAATAAAAGAAATAAAGTTGTATTTTGATGAAGCTCCTCATTATTGTTATTATTTACTATCATTATTATTACTGTTAGAATTAGAAATATCATTATAGCACAGTATTTCCCCCAAGCAGCCCCGCCCCTTTTCAGAGAACTGAACAGTCACAATATTATAAATGAATTTAGTAGTATAGGACCTACTGTAAAATTGAAAACCTGTAAATGGACAATATTGTAATCTGAATAAAATTTGATTAATTATTATTACTATTAAAATTATTATTAAAATTAGCCATTATTATTGATATAATTATTACTATTCATATTGTTGCTGTTATTGTTATTGTTATTATTATAATGTTGTGGATATTCCTGTAATGCAAGTGATGTTTTATCCTAGAAACAACATTCTTTTGTATTTATTAATATCACTACTGTAAATGATTATATTATTATTATTATTATTATTATTATTATTATTATTATTATTATTACTCTTTATTCTTATTATGGATATTTTCATAAATATTTTTAAATTTTTGCTGTAATTAAAATTAATTTTGGAAACAATACTATAAGCTTAATTACTGTTACTATTACCATTACTATTATTTATTCTTATTATCATTGTTATTATTAACATTATTATCATGTTATTATGATTATTATAATTATTATATGTTAATTATTTTCTTCTTCCTTTCATTTTATTATTATTATTATTATTATTATTATTATTATTATTATTAAAACAGCTACCATTTTTACAATTATTAATATTATTATTATTTAAGGACGATTTCGTGTCCCTTGAGCCCATTTCAATTTTGAATCAATACATATAAAATACACGATATATGTTTATGTGAATTTGTAACTGAAAGAATAAATAAAGATTAAAATATTACATATTATTATCATTATAATTACTATTATTTTTTTTTTTTTTTTTAAATTCTTAGTAAAGTTTTTTTTTTTTTTTTTTTTTTTTTTTTTTTTTTTTTTTTTTTTTTTTTTTTTTTTTTTTTTTTTTTTTTTTTTTTTTTTTTTTTTTTTTTTTTTTATTATTACTTTTATTATATTATATGTATCATATTAGTATTTCACTTATTTTTAAATATATTAAAAAAAAATAGTTCTCTATAAAACTGTGAGGCTCAATGGAAACCAATGTGTATCCCTTTAGGGGGGAACTGGACTATAATTTCATTATTATTTTTGTATTTAGTAGCATAGGATCTACTGTGTTATTGTAAAATTGTAAGTGTACAATCTATGAATAAAACATTTATGAATCTATGAATTATTATTATTATTATTATTATTATTATTATTATTATTATTATTATTATTATTATTTTTATTATTATTATCATTATCATTATTATTATTATTATTATTATTATTATTATTATTATTATTATTATTATTATTATTATTATTATTATTGTAAAGTCTAATTTGTTGTTTTACTTTCTCCTTAATTGATATATTTGGATTTTTCTTCAATGAAAGATAATAAGCATAAATTTTTCTTCTTAAATAGACCACAACAAACATTATGACTCGACGAGTAAAGCCACAAACAAACAATTCTCCTTTAATTTTATTAACTAAATTTTCGGAGAACAAAGCTTTGTAGTATTATTAATTAAAGTCTTTATTACTTTATTTTATTCACTGAAAAGAGGCTGATTGAGGAATACAGATGGGGGGGGGGGGGAGAAAGACTGGGACACCGACACGAGTTTTGGAGTTGGAAGATAAACTCATGAACTTTGTGAGTCAATGATATGGAATCGAATCAGAAGTCCCCAACGGGTGATGATGATGATGATGATGATGATGATGATGATGATGATGATGATGATAATGATGATGATAATAATAATAACAATCATGACAATGATGATAATGATTATAACAATGACAATAATGATGCCAATGATGATAATGACGATAAAACTAATAATAATAATAAATATATAAACAAATAAATGTAATAATCTAACTTAAAGAATAAAACTTTGATGCGATCTTTTGACCCACAATAAAAATATCAAAAAGTTGGAGTTGTAATTTAGGCTCATCAAAGACGGCGTCTACCTTTGTTACAAATGGTAACTAAAGTGTTACGATTTATAATCAATAAAAAGGCATTAATTATTAAAGCGACGCCACTGTTATTAACCAAACTTTTTCTCTCGCGCACCTGAGAAAGGCGCACACACACATATACCATTGCACATACATATATATTCACACAAACATCTAACAGGGGACTTATGTTTGAACTTAATAAAAAGAAACACAATCGATAGATGTTATGTTAGGTAACTTGTTTAAACAATGAGAAAATATTACAAAAAAGAAAGCTTTTATATTTTTTGGACGATGATTTACTTATATATATATATATATATATATATATATAATATATATATATATATATATATATATATATATATATATATATATATATATATATATATATATATATATATATATATAGAGTGGACCGGATATCGCATCCGCAATTGGATATCCGCAACCGCATTCGCATCCGCGGATAGTAAAATATTACTGTCCACTATTACTATCCACCTCTAGTTGCTAATGAGCGAGCGTCTTTTCAGTGGAGCAGGCCTCATTTACGACGAAAAGCGAACCAAACTTTCACCTGAAAGAGCCCAAAAGCTTTTATTTCTAAAAAATAACTTACCAATTATTAACTTCAAATGGAATATGTGAAACTGTGAAGTGTGAAGGTAATACTGAATTACTGGCTATATATATATATATATATATATATATATATATATATATATATATATATATATATATATATATATATATATATATATATATATATATATATATATATATATATATATATATATATATACCTTTTTCCAAATGGGTGGAGGTTGGGGAAAGAGGTTGGTGGGGTGTTCAAGAGTTGGGTAACCGTCCCAACGCCCTGGTAACATAGATTCTGGATATTATATTTAAAATTCCAAGAATCTATGGCAAAAACTCTTAAAAATTAAACTATCCGCATCCGCATCTGCGGATATCCGCAATTGAATATCCGCAACCGCATCCGCGGATAGTAAAAAATTACTATCCGGTCCACCTCTAAATATATATATATATATATATATATATATATATATATATATATATATATATATATATATATATATATATATATATATATATATATATATATATATATATATATATATATATATATATATATATATATATATATATATATATATATATATATATATATATATATATATATATATATAGCAGAAGGAGAACTGTACAGAGGAATGTCGTCCCCACAATTGAGAGCCAGGCCAATTCTTCTCATGACAGCATATATATATATATTAAACCTTGTCGAGTTTGAATGGACTGCCGTACGGGAGTCGTCTTGCAAAAGAAATAAACATCACCCTTTATATCCCCTACTTTATCTCTTCCGGTCTGTTATCTAATAGAAGTGATTCCTCAGAAACAATATCCTTCCTACTCATCAAAATACAATTTACTTTCACTCTTTTGTACCTAAATTGTTTTACTTGAACTATAACAAATCAGTCTGTTCATTGACAAAATTATAAAGAAACTCATTTACAGATTTCCGAAACTGCTACGCAAACAAGTTTCTCAACATTTCCAAATACCATCATAAACTTACGAAAGATCCCTTTCCCCAAAACCTAAAAAATATGCAAATAAAAAGCAGACAAAATAGTAATAAGAAATACATTCATTCAACCATAAATCCCAAAGTTAAAGAAAATACACCAATTTAAAACTACACGACATGATAGGAATCCAATTCTTCTCCAAAGTGTTATCACAACCCCACCTCAACTACATCTCATTCCAAACATCCACCAGACACAGACTAAAATAAATTAAACACAATTTACTCATTCCCTATTTCCCCAAAATATTCCTACACAAACTATCCCTTTGACTATAAACTATATTGATTATAAACCTTGTACCACTTTAGTTACCATTTGTAACAAAGGTTGAAGTCGTCTGTGATTAGCCAAAATAAATTTTTGATATTTTTATTTTATTTCACTTCGATTTTTTATTATTTCCAATGACATTCACATATCGATTTAAACCTACAACCTCAAATCCATTGACCAAGAACAATACGCTATTGTTTTAAATGAAACAAAAGTAAAGCAACAAATAGGTGGCTGTATAAAAGAAATTAATTCATACAGTATTATTGAGGAAGAGTGAATCAGTTGATGAGAAGAAAAGTCATAGACTTCATACCTTCAAGAAAAACGGTGTTTTTATTTTGTAGAAGTACCTCAAATGTGTGACGAGGCACAACATACAAAAAAAAAAGAATCTCTTTATACCGATGGGTCCAAAATTTTTTGAAGGCGCCCTATGACAACCTCTTAGAATATATATATATATATATATATATATATATATATATATATATATATATATATATATATATATATATATATATATATATATATATATATATATATATATATATATATATATATATGATTGGTTTTTGTAAAAAGTGATTTTCTCTCGAGATTTGTGAGATGATAGAATTAAAAGAGCGAAGAATGGGAAAAAGGAATGAAAGGAAGGTCCGTCCCATGAGCTCTTAACGAATTTATCTCCGGATTTTGTTTTGTGGAATTCGTCTTTCTGAGCTCGTTTCCAATGAAAAGGTTTGAGATCTCCGCTTTCTTCTTGTAAAATCAAACGAGAAGAAATATGTTCGGCCAGAGACTCTTTTCTTCCCTTCAGAAGTGACTTTTTTTTCCCGGCGAAGCAATTCCTTGGTACTTTCCGTAAGTTGAAATGACCGCGTTAAATATAGAGGACATGATTCGAGAGGGATTCGAACCGACTCTTAAAACGCTCTCATGAGAATCCTTTATAGAGATAAAACCTGCAAAAGCAAAGCAACCCATTTTATTTTACTTCAATTTTTTATTATTTCCATTTTATTTTCTACTTTTATTGCTTGCGTGAGTGGGGGAAGAATCTGGGGGGTTTCGTTGGGGTAGGGGATGTTACAAAATTTTGTTTCCAATTCAAAGTCTTTGTGTATTTTATGTACGTTCTTTTCCTACAAAACTACACACACACACACACACATATATATATATATATATATATATATATATATATATATATATATATATATATATATATATATATATATATATATATATATATATATATATATATATATATATATATATATATATATATATATATATATTTGAGTATGCTTCTGACATCTGCCGATATCAAGCACTTCTTAACATATCAATTCTCTCTAATTGCATAATTATAAAGCAAGCTTCTACTTCGTTTATTAACTTATAAATCTTGAGCCCAAATTCCTTTGCGAATTCAGTTTTAATGCACTAAATAGAAGATTTATTCCTTGCGAAATTTGGCATATGAAATGCCGAAGAAAAGAGCCAATGAAAATGATAGTAAGAGCTTCTAAAGTAACTAGATATTGACAAGAGAGAAATTGGAGACATGGAATAGTGGAAGAGGAGGAGAGGATGTGACAGGGTGTAAACGAATAGGAAACTGCCAAAGAAATGTTGGAAGGAAGAGGTTTAAAAATGTTGAAAATGCAAAGAAAGGAATTGGTTATTTCTTTTTAATGATTTTTTAATGTTTAAATTGTATTAACTAAAAGAAATTGAAGAAAACGAGGTTGAAGATGGTTGAGGTGAATTGTAACAAATAATAATCAAGAAAAAAAAAAAAAAAAAAAAGAGTCTACACCAAAAGAATAAAAAAAAGAATAGGCAGAGGTAAATGGGAGAGAAATTTGAAGATAAAAGAGGCAAACATATATACAGAATAAGAAATGGAAGTAGAAACAGGTCCATTGCATAAGTTCAAAGAGGTGCTGGGAAGGCTTGTATAAAAGGCTCTCTCTCTCTCTCTCTCTCTCTCTCTCTCTCTCTCTCTCTCTCTCTCTCTCTCTCTCTCTCTCTCTCTCTCTCTCTCTCTCTCTCTCTCTCTCTCTCTCTCTCTCTCTCTCTCTCTCTCTCTCTCTCTCTCTCTCTAAGCCTCTGGTGGGCAAAGGAAAAGAGGCCTATTAATTTTCACCAGGGCTGGGGAAATACCGAAAATCTGGTCAAGTTAATGGCTGACATGAAATTGCGTCTAATTACAAATTAAGTCAGGTGGAAGAATGTAAATGGATACAAAAACAAAAAAAAAACAAAAAAAATCGGTGCGTGACAATACAATTATTTTCAGAAAATTTTTTGAAATAAATTAATATTTATTAGGGAAAAATCACAAAGAAATCTGTCTTTTCTTTCCATCCAATAGTAACACACATGACAGCAGCCCACATATATATATATATATATATATATATATATATATATATATATATATATATATATATATATATATATATATATATATATATATATATATATATATATATATATATATCCCGAAGAGAGAGAGACAGACAGACAGAGAGAGTGAGAGACAGACAGAGACACATACATACATACACACACACACACAGAGACAGACAGACAGACAGAGACACAGAGAGAGAGACACACACAGAGTGAGAGAGACAGAGAGAGTGAAAACAGAAAGAGACAGATAGACAGACAGACAGAGACAGAGTGAGCGAGTGAGTGAGAGAGAGAGACAGAGAGACAGACAGAGTGAGTGAGAGAGAGAGAGAGAGAGAGAGAGAGAGAGAGAGAGAGAGAGAGAGAGAGAGAGAGAGAGAGAGAGACAGACAGACAGACAGACAGACAGAGAGAGAGAGAGAGAGAGAGAGAGAGAGAGAGAGAGAGAGAGAGAGAGAGAGAGAGAGACTTGTGGCTGAGATTGAACGTAAAATTTCCCTCTCCGTCCCATTGTAACATGAACGTTGACGTAAAAGAATGAAAAAGTACCACTATAGATGCTAATTTTTTAAATAAATGAAAAGACTAAATTAAATAAGAATTCCACCAAAAAATGAAGAACGTATTAAAAATGGAATCTTTATATATATATATATATATATATATATATATATATATATATATATATATATATATATATATATATATATATATATATATATATATATATATATATATATATATATATACAGAGGTTGAACAAAAATATGGAAACGATAGAAACAAAAGATGGGCATATGTGACAGACATCAACTTACTGAAATGAAAATTGGCGCCACAGGCGATCGTGTATAACGTGTGATAGGTAACCTATAAAGTTGATAGGAAGCGTCAGTTATTATGTGTTCAAAATTCTATGCTAGTACAAGTCCAAGGTTTTAGAGTTTCAAAGAGGGAAAATTGTTGATTTTTTTCTGAGATACAATATCCAAGGTCATTTGTCCATATTATGCTTCCGAAAAAACATTATACAATCAACACCAGCGTGGACGTGAGACGAAATTGGGTGATAAAGACAGAGGAGTATTGCGAAGGACTGTGACAAAAATATGAAAACCACTGCAAAAGTTACTCCAAAGTTTGCAACCAGTCTTGCAAACTCTGTGGAGGAAAGTCAATGGGCTTAATAATCATGGGCATCCTGTAATCACATAACGTTTTGTAAACGACATCAATGTCAGTAAGTAACAAGTGTTGTGCAGCACTCATAAGGATTGAGATACCTGACAAAATGAGACAATCCTTTCTTCAGATTAATCGACCTTAACATTGTCCACAATCTAAGGCCGAGTTTACACGTGTAGAGAACACCATCCCAGGAATATGATCTGGACTACCTTATGCCACAGGTGAAGCACGAAGGAGATTCCTTAACGGCTTCGTTAGTTATATCATAGTATTCTGAAGGTCTAATTATCACCATACATAATAATGTAAATGCAAAGGATTATGCATTTTAGTTGACCAGGTTCATCCAATGAAGCAGAAAAAATTTCTTGAAGAAAGTGTCATTTATCAGGATAAAACTCCAATTCATCCAACTAATGTTGTCCTGTCATAGTTTGATGAACGTACAGAAGAGGTTTTATTGTCTTCCTTTGTTCCCACAATCGCCAAACCTTTATAAAAGAGCCCCTGTGGTCAGTATTTTAGAATAGGGTTTGAGATCGCTATCTACCAAATGAATCCCTACTGTAATTTCGTCTACTTTTGCACGAGGAATGCTATAACATCCCATTAGGCAACATGAAGGACTTATATTTGTCTATTTCTAGAAGAATTCAGTTATGAATATGAATTATGAATGTGAAAGGTGGTTCCAAACCATATTAAGAAATAAATTCATGCATTTGCTAGATGTTTCCATATATTTTCCAACCATTTATATATATATATATATATATATATATATATATATATATATATATATATATATATATATATATATATATATATATATATATATATATATATATATATATATATATATATATATATATATATATATATATATATATATATATATATATATATATATATATATATATATATATATATATATATATATATATATATATATATATATATATATATATATATATATATATATATATATATATATATAATGATGTCGGGAGTGTATTTTCACAAAAATGTATGACTGAAAATCTCAAAAGTTGTAATTTTCATATCTTTTCGAATTACAGCCTTCTAAAGATTTGAATTTAAACTACCGATCAAGGTAGACTTGCATTGGTGAAAAACACATAAAAAATATATAATTTGTCAACTAATCACCTGTCAGTTGTGAATTATTTCGCTTGACAAGCGTAACAAAAGTGATTAATCTGGAATACGCGAATATGATGTTGGTTTATGATTTTTGCAATGGGAATACTGCAGCTGCGGATGATGAGTATCGTCAACGGTTTCCGCATCGTAGAAATCCAGATAAAAACTTAATTATCAAAACTTTCAACACACTGTGTGAGACTGGAAGACTTCCCAGTGAGCACATCACATTTAAACGTGCCCGTAGACAAGATGTAAATGAAGTAGAAGCCATTCTAGATTTAGTCGAACAGAGCTCTACGAATAGCTGTTAGAAGAATTGCAGCTCATATACATATATATTCCGAGAATTTATATCCATACCACCTACAGCAGCGCACCTACAAACCGAGAGACTACACTAAACGCATGAAATTTTGTCGATGGATAATCGCTAGTCGTCATTTATTTCGATACATACGTTTTACTGATGAAGCAATATTCAATCGTAAGGGCGTCGAAAATACCAGCAACTTTAATTGATGAAATGACGAAAATACCCACGAAATAGTCGAAACAAATTTTAAACATCGTTTTCCAGTTAACGTGAGGTGTGGGATTGTCGATAGTCATTTAATCGGTCCTTCATTATTGAGAATCGTCTAACAGAAAAACGTTATTTGGAATTTTTGCAAAATGGGTTACAAGGTCTATTAGATGATGTTCCTTTAAACATAAGAAATGTTATATAATATCAACAAGATGGAGCTTATCCACAGTTTGCTTGCCAGGCCACATAACATTTAAATTGAACTTTTCCAGAACGACTGATTGGTCGAGTTGAGCCTATTAGTTGGCCGCCAAAGTCCCCAAACATTTCTCCATTGGATTTTTTGTTTTTGGACCTGGTTGAAAAGAAATGTATACAAAAGAAAGGTGGATAATCGAGGTGCACTAATTCGCCGTATTTTGAATGCTGCAACTCGCATAAAAGAAAAAATGAGAAGAACTTAATGGAGCTACAAATGTTATTTGCAGCTTGCTTCATCATACTTAAACCTTTGGAACGATCAAATTTGAAAACAAATGAAAATTGGTTTTTAATCATACATTTATGAGTATAATATACCCCCGGAGTACCCTTCATATATATATATATATATATATATATATATATATATATATATATATATATATATATATATATATATATATATATATATATATATATATATATATATATATATATATATATATATATACTCGTTTTAAAATTAAAAAATAATGTGAATTTAAATTATTATCCGGTAATTTTATGAAGAATTTGTATGAAAACCCAATGAATACGGTTAGAACAGAGACGGGAAGAGAGAAATGGTTAGAAACAAGGACTGGAGTGAGGCAGTGCAGTGTGCTGTCCCCTATACTGTTTGCGTTGTATCTAGACAACTGATTGAAGAGAATATGCATTAGAGAAGGCAGAGAATATACCTTTGCTGTATGCGGACGACGCGACTGTGTTGACAAGGGAACAACACGAACTACAAGATGCAATGAATATTTGACTGATGTTATGAGAGTGGAGAATGAAGATAAATAGGGAAAAGACAGAGATAAACGGTAATATCGAGACAAAATGAGAACGCAGGGAAATGCATGGAGGACGTTCATCTGAAGCAGGACAGTAATTTCAAATACCTAGAGGTTGATATTTGATGAGAAGGGTTGGATGGATGCGGAATTAGGAGAAAGAACAATGAAATACTCAAGGAACTTGGGAATGTTGTACCCTCTGCTTGATGATACAGAGAAGAGTACCGGCAGAGGTAAAGGTAACAATATATACAACCATTATAAGAACAATATTGCTTTATGGGTCGGAATGCTGGGTTCTAAATACAAGACAAAAGAGTAGAATGGAAGCTGCAAAGATGCGAGTGTTAATATTGATAAAGAGGAGTAACGTTGAGGGATAGAGTCAGGAGTGGAATAATAAGAGAAGAGTTGGGAATAAGCCCAATAACTGAATGCGTAGAGAGAAACTAACTGACATTGTATGGTCATGTGCGGAGAATGGAAAACTGGAGGTACCGGCAAAGATTGCTTGATTGGAGACCAGTGGGAAGACAAGAAAAAGATGGAGGGATGCTGTGGATGAGGCGATTTCTCAAGAGGGAAAACGATGGAATTTGTGGAGGAGACGGCGGTGTTCGAAGATCGAAATACCTGGAGGGATTTCTGGAGGATCAACATATGACAGGTTCTACCTAACAGGATGGATGGTGAGAAGAAGATGAAAAATCAGGCCGGATAGTAAAAACTGGAAATCCAGTATCTGAAAATTGCCGGATATGTGGTATCCAGTTATCCGGCAAATTTGCTATCCCAGCCATCCCTAATATATATATATATATATATATATATATATATATATATATATATATATATATATATATATATATATATATAATATATATATATATATATATATATATATATATATATATAGAAAAATATTAATAATGAGAATGATATTCCCGAAGAAGGGGATAGCGATCTTTAAAAAGACTGAAGAAATACGACTCTCGGTTGACCAGAGAAAGATAAGGTGATGCCAATAATAAAATATGATTAATACATAAATCAATGAAATATATTAAGCAAAGTTTGGTCTCCATTATAAAAGTGATGTGACAGCAAATTTAAACAAATGTTAAAAATGGGTGTCTTATATTTTCTACAAAATGGAAAGTGAATTGCGAGTTGGATTTAAAAAAAACTTTATCTTTCAGAATGATAAATATATATTATGAATGGCATTTTTGTGTGTGGATGTGGGTGTAGGTGTGGGTGCTATGATGAACAAAAGCCACTCTTGAGTTCATCTTCTTAAATATATTGGTAAGAAAATATCTGAATTAGAGAAGATTTATTTTTAAATCTACTGTTAATATAATTAGGATAAATCATACTAAAAAGATTTTGTATTCCATGTTGTTGTTTTTTTCCTATCTTTGAGATTACGACCACTAAAATTTAGAACTCAAAGGATTGTAAGGTTTGCTGGTTCTTAAAAAAAAAAAAAAAAAAAAAAATCTTACCATTTCAAAGCTCTGATTGGTCAGTAAAACCATTTGAAAAATAAGGCTAATCATCGCTCCATCTTACCTGCAAAAATAAATATTGTAAAATTTTAGAAAATTAGAATTATCAAAGAAGTCAAAATAATTCATTAAAAGTTTGTAAATTTCAAAATGATAATAATAATAATAATATTAATAGTAATAATAAATGAAGCCAAAATATTTCGTCAAATTTTTGTAAATTAATAATAATAATAATAATAATAATAATAATAATATTAATAGTAATAATAAAAGAAGTCAAAATATTTCGTCATATTTTTGTAAATTTCAAAATAATAATAATACTAATATTAAAAGTAATAATAAAAGAAATCAAAATATTTCGTCAAATGTTTGTTAATTTCAAAATAATAGTAGAAATAATTATAATAATAGTAATAATAAAAGTCAAAATATTTAGTCAAACTTTTGTAAATTTCAAAATAATAATAATAATAATAATAATAATAATAATAATAATAATAATTAATAATAATAATATAATAATTATTGTATTTAGTTGAACTTTCTCTTCCAATTTTGTTCTTCTATTTGATTTTTTTTTTTTAAATATAAAATCTTAATTAACTTTTGATTTATTATCTGAAAATAAATCATCTTTTAACATCCAAGCTCTGATGATGTCCGAAGTTGGCAGACAAAACCGGTCAGCAAATAGAAGAAATATTACGGAAATCTTTTTGAAAATTGGAGGAGAAAATTAAAACTGATATTAAAATAAAACTGAATAGAACTAGAATAATAATAATAATATATTAAAAATAATAATAATAATAATAAAATAATTAAAAAAAATAAAAAAAAAAAAAAAATAAAAAAAAAAATAAAAAAAAAAAAAAATAATTTAAAAAAATAAAAATAAAAAAATAAAAAATAAAAAAAAAAAAATTGCTTCATCATTAACTATTATTAAAATAAAATAAAATTTTTTTTTGTTTATTCAGTGAAAAAAAGAAAACGTTCAATATTGATCAATTCAAATTACATATATTATAACAATGATTTTCAGCCGAAAAGGGTTACTTGGGTGACAATATATATATATATATATATATATATATATATATATATATATATATATATATATATATATATATATATATATATATATATATATATATATATATATATATATATATATATATATATATATATATGCTGATGATTCAACTCTGCATTCTTCTACTCATTTCAAATCTGCTCCCTCTTTTGCTTCTAGACTTGCTTCTCGTCTTCAACTTTCCGATTCCATTCTTGCCGATCTGGATGGGATTTCCCGGTGGGGTCATAGCAACCTTGTAAAATTCAACTCTTTAAAAACTCAACTTCTTCACATCTCCCTCTCAAAAACACCTCAAAACTTTCCTATCCTCTTCGATGGCTCTCCCGTCTCACCTGTAAATAACATTAACATTCTTGGTGTAAACATAAACAACAATGTCTTGGAAACCACATATTACAATGGTTGCTAAAGCGGCTCTAAGAAGCTGGGAGTCCTGTTCAGATTGCGAGAATTTTTTTCTTCTGAGCAGTTACTCCAAATATATAAGGGTCTTATTCGCCCTTGTATGGAGTACTGTTCTCATATTTTGGGAGGCTCGGCTCCTCCACTCTTCTGTATAGGGGTGACTCTAAAGCTAAAAGATTAATAAACTGTTACGTACTTTCAAACTCTTGACCCTCTTTCTCTGCGACGTAATGTTGACGCACTGTCTCTTTTCTATAAATACTACAATGGCAGGTGCTCGAGATAATTTGCCTCTTGCATTCCTCTGCCATTGTTGCTTTGTCTTCGTTGCACAAGGGGTGCCCGATGCTTTCGCACCAATTTTGTGTGGATGCCGCAAAACCCCAGGCTAGCCCGTTGTGGGGCCTTCCTTCCTTTCCAGCCACATGTTTCTGTGGAATTTTCTACCCATTATCTTATTTTTCCTCCTGTATTTAATCTTTCCACTCTTCAAGGCTTCTGTCTGTGACCCACCTGAAGGAATGTTTGTTAGGTGTCGTGGTGTGAATGAGTTTGAATGAGCTTTGTGCATGTGTTTGTGTATTCCCCCTCCTTGAAAAGGGCTCTGCCCGTGAGTGGCGGTGAACTAAAAAAAAAAAAATAATATATATATATTATAAATAATATAATATATATAATATATATATATATATATATATATATATATATATATATATATATATATATATATATATATATCACCTCTGGTGGGCAAAGGCCAAAGGCCTACTAAAATTCCACCAGAGTTAGGGGGAAAGACGGAAGAATGGTCAAATTAAAGGCCAACGTGACCATATATATATATATATATATATATATATATATATATATATATATATATATATATATATATATATATATATAATATATATATATATATATATATATATATAATATATAAACGTAATAATAATATAAAAAGAGTTGACTGAAATTTGTATTCTGAACGTTGGTATCTCACATCAAGCACCGAAACCGGAATGTCCCAAAGAAAATATCAGAGAGGAACATATTAAAGATATTCTTCCTTTTTTCTGTCCCTTTTCTCCCGACGGGAAAATAAAAAATAAAAAAAAATATCATCTTTACAGTTACTCCTTAGAATTAATTAAAATAAGGGAACTCCTCTTACAATTAAATGACGAAATAATATATATATATATATATATATATATATATATATATATATATATATATATATATATATATATATATATATATATATATATATATATATATATGTATATGTGTGTGTGTGTGTGTGTGTGTGTGTGCGCGCGTGTGTGTGCGTGTGATCTGATTAGAGTGCACATTATGGAAAAAGATGATATAAGGGGTTCATGTGAAGAGGAGTTTAATAGGACCTAAAAACCAAAGCGAGACCCTGAATAGATAAGAGTGGGTCTGAGGGGAAACGAAGAAAGAGTCCGGAAGGAGGGGAAATCGAGCCTAATTATACGAACCAAAAAGAGGAAAGACCTCGCACACAAACGCACATAAAGGGCAAACATACATCATAAAATCGATTTCTATATAAAACACAAACACACACACCCATATATATATATATATATATATATATATATATATATATATATATATATATATAATATATATATATATATATATATATATATATATATATATATATATATATATATATATATATATATATATATATATATATATATATATATATATATATATATATATATAGAACGTAAAAAGCTGTTAAACGCTAATTTTATTTATTTACGTATTATTTTATTATTATTATTATTATTATTATTATTATTATTATTATTATTATTTAAGGAATTATATAAATAGTAATGAAGCAAAAATAAGTAAAATTGAAAGGAGAATGAAATAATATAGAAAGAGATTTGAAATGTTAGAGAGAACTTAGAGAGCAAATGAAACCAAACGAAATTTACAAATAAAGTTGACGATTTAGAAGAGGAAAGTCGTAATGATAAGCTTTTGTTATCTTTTCCTGAATTAAATAAATTTTTTGAAGAATTAAACAAGGAAAAATGTATCCTTGAGAACGACCTTCGTGTAACGGATGAGGATTTTCGATATTTAAATTTAGCTAAATTTGGAACTAATAATGATAGGATATTTTTGAAGTTTTAAGATCTTGGTATTAACGGAAGTCTTTTTTAAGTTTATACGACAGGAACGTCCAAGGAATATATACGTAAATGAATATTTGACTTTTAAAAGAGAATTAGTGTTTAGAGAAGTAAGAAAGTTAAAGAAAGACGGAAAAATAAATTCTGCTTTTTCTGTCAATGGAAAATTTACATAAAATACACAAAACAATGAAAAAATATTCATATGAACTCTCTCGATGATTTACTCGTTGGAGCAGCTTAGTGAGGTTTTACGTTTTATGCCGATAGGATAAATTATATAAACTAATAACTGTGTAAATTGTTGGTAGGTGATTTATTTATTCATCGAGTGATGAATTCAACAAACTATATGGTGATGGTACGGATTTTGTAAAATTTCCATTTTAATTAAAATATTAATGTAAAAAAGGTAAATTTTGTCATGTCAGTGTCTCTTATTCCATTCTTGAATTTTAGTGTTAATTTCGTAGTCTTAAATTTGCCAATATTTTAAGTTAGAAGTAACAGTGCGACTTGTATTCTGGATTATTTATAGAGCAACATTCATATAGATCAGGGGTTACCAACATTTTTTTTGCTTGTGGACCCCCTGAGTTCTAACTGTACGTATGTGGAACCCTTAATACTCATATGTAATATTCCTAAAGTAATATTAATCTGTAGGTTCGAAAAAGCTAATTAATCCAATCCAATATACTATAAAAAATCTAAATTACAAATTTTGAAAATTTTAATTGATAACATTTAAACATATTTTTACTTGTAATGACATAATTAGTAAAAAAAAAATACTACTTCAAACAACTTATATAAATTTATTCCTAATGCTATTAAATAGGATCCCTACTAATAGGTCCTACTAATGAGATCCTTATGGCTGATTTCTTGATATTAGTTTTTAATATGTCTCCAATTTTGTAAGAGTCAGACGAAGAACATCCCATTTTAATATATGAAGTCGATTATGATTTTGTTAACAACTGTTACACGACTAAAGCCAGATTCCACAAGATAAGATGATGAGAAAACAATGATATACATTTTAGCATTCTCCCATTAAAACGGATATTTACATGCAATGTCTCTACTCTTCCATACGTCATACTTTCCTTATTAGAATAGACTTCGGATTGTCTCGTCAGACCGCAATACAACAAGTTCCTATTGTAATTCAATTTTAACATCAAAACATTTACCTCAAATGGAATCATCACCCAATCTTTGATGTTAAGTTTTAGTATTCCTTGAACCCGAACTTTCATGTCTAAATATTTTTTTTTTAAATGACCAACATACACAACACAATCATTATCTTTTATATCACTGCTAACTGAAGGAAGGTCTTAAAATTGATCATACACACAGCGTGAGATAATATTTTATCATGAACCCCCGAAATAACATTGCCCCCTCCCCTGAAACCCACCTCAAAGGTTCTGTCGTCCCCTGTTGGGAAATGCTGCTATAGATACTCAAACATTTGTATTTGAAATTTTAGTTACAAATCACTTTCCTGTATTGACATAATTTAATAACGATAATAAACTAAATACTACTAAGAGGTTTTACGTTTCAATTAATTATAATGATGGTGATGATGGTAATGGAGATAATAATAATAATAATAATAATAATAATAATAATAATAATAATAATAATAATACCAAAATTTTATAACTTTAATGAAGAAATATTCGCGATAGAAGCTTTCGATAACAATAACGTCAAAATGAAGATTTGCAACTAATGTTCACCTTCCTGTTATGCAGTATCAACTAAGGGAAATAAATGGATATACTCCATTGCAAGGGTAAAATTAAATATTTTGTACACTTGTGCAAAACTTTGGAATTTAGTGTCACCTCATATTAGATAGTTTGAGACTTTGACAGAATTGTAAAAATAAAAGCACAGCGTAATTTTTGAATCTATATTAATGGCTGGGCTGGAAGAGTCGAACCTTTGGCCTCAAGGAAATGTTGACCTATAGGGACTTTTTCCTACATTTTTAAGACATCTTTTATTTTGTATTATTTATCTCTTAATACTGTGAAATTTGTTTTATTTTTATTTTTTGTTACGCTGTTATGAGAAATAATAAATATCTATCTATCTATTATTATTATTATTATTATTATTATTATTATTATTATTATTTGTAGTAACATTAGTTTATAGTTAAATATATTAAACTGTAAAATTTAAAAAAAAAACATTTTAGGGATTGCCTTGCTTATTAAATTATTATTATTATTATTATTATTATTATTATTATTATTATTATTATTATTATTATTATTAAATGATTTTAATTTTGGTTTACAGTCTTTTGGAAAGGTCAAACTTTTCAAAAGCTTTCCCTAATCAAGTTTTTGTTAACCTGTTTTGAGACTGTTTTGAGACTCTGTTTTGAGACTGTTTTGAGACACTGGTTCGAAGTCCAAAAACAAAGAAGTTTAACTCCGTGTTTTCTTTAATTACAGCTGCGTAAATGCTCAATTCCGCAGTATACAGGAAAATTGATTTGAATAATTTGCTCAGTTTTTGCCTTATTAGACCAGCCGTACATTAGCGTCTTTTGTTGTATGAAGAGTCCAGAGTATAAGAAACGGCAAAAAAATAATATAAAAAAATATAATATATATATATATATATATATATATATATATATATATATATATATATATATATATATATATATATATATATATATATATATATATATATATATATATATATATATGTGTGTGTGTGTGTGTGTGTGTTGTGTGTGTAAATGGCAGGAGGGGAGAGTATATATTAAAAGGATGTAAGAACGATTTTTATGTGAAAGTGAAAGAGTGACTTTATAGACCTGTTCCCTTTAAGCATAAAAGACCTCGAGTTTTCTTCGTTCTTTTCCTAAAATCTCATCAAGAATCTCAAGAGATTAACCCATCTCTTTATTTTATGGTTATCTAAGAGATTATTTATAACCAACCAAATCATTGAACAGTTCCAGAATGGTTTCGAAATCATAGCTCTATTAGAACTATGATTTCGAAAGATGTTTGATCCATAGTAAGGCTAATTCGAACCAGTGAACTGTAAAAATAAGAATAATTGATGATGTGAAATAAGGAAGATATGGATCCCCAATTATATGAAGCTAAATTTCACTATCTTCCCTTTAGTTTATATCTGGGTTCGGGATTGTTTTTTTTTTTTGTTTTTTTTTTTTTTTTTTTATATATGAATTAAATTTTAAAAAATAATGATTTTTTTGATTTTATTGACTTTTTTAGTTTCAAGTAAGCTTACACTTATTATTCACCTATATAGGTAATAAAAAATAAGTAAATATAGTAAATAAGGAAACATAATTAGTTAATTAGCTTCATTAAGTTAGTTATTTAAATTATGTTTTTTTTAAAAGTAAAAGTTATTTTAAATTTATTTTTTTTATATAAAAATGACGGAAATGCGGCTGATAGAACCAATTCACCTTATTTAATTTTTTACGAAAACTTACACTATATTATATTATTGTTTTTAAAAATATTTTATGTTTTTGTGCTGTTATTTAATTTTTATTATTATATTATTAAGATAAATATTAAAATGAAAACATTTATTTTTAGCGTTGGAATTCTCAGAACTTAAATTTTGAAGAAAAATAAAACATTAATTTCTATAATTAGAAAATAAGTAAATAGAGATAGTTAGAGCTTTGAATTGAATATTAAATGTAGGTCAATTGGTCCAATTAAATCAATTATTAAAACAAAACAATCATTTTGATAAAAAAAAGATTTTGTGGTAGATTGTTGGATGCTGACATGACACATTTCAACCCTAAAGCTTTTTATTCTTGGTTTATTTTTTTTATTCACCACTACGGTACTACATAATTCTATGGAATAAGTTAACTACAATAAACATTTTAGAATAAGTTTAAATATATAGATAGTAGATAACTTATATTTATTTATTTTTAATTAAATGAAATTTGTGATTAATTAATTGCGGTTGTTGTGTCACGGTCTTACTCGTGCAGCTTGCAATAAATAAATAAATAGATAAAATAATAATTAATTAAATTTAAGAAACATTTTTATTGAAATTTTAAAAATAATAAATTTTATATAACTCACCCTTCTTTTACAGTAAATATCGAAATCCAGAATTCAAAAGTAAAAACAGTGTTGCAGATTTAGCAACAGTTCATTAATTTTTCCCCCAGCCCAATAAAATGACTAAATTTATTTTTATTTTTATTTATTTTATTTTTTTTAATCTCTTTTATGATATTTCGAACTTAAAAATATGAAGACAGGAACATTTTTTATTTTTTTTTTTTTTTTTTTTAATTTAAAAAATTTTTAAAAATTAATAAAATAAAATAAAAAAAAACGATTTTTTTTTAAAAAAATTTCATAAAAAAAATTAACTGATTTATATAATTTTAATTTTTTATTATGAAAACCCTAGTTTATATATATATATATATATATATATATATATATATATATATATATATATATATATATATATATATATATATATATATATATATATATATATATATATATATATATATATAGATTGAAAATAGGTAGAGGGAAGGCGGTTATGAAAAGGTATTTACGATCCATTTAAAAGGTCTTAAAGACAAAATTTATTTTCGAAAACGTCGCTTTTAAAAGACGAATCAAAGGAGAAACGAACGAACGAACGATACAACTTCAAAATTTTATTTACCTCACACACACACACACACAAACACCCTATACTCTCACACAGACAAACACACCTTACACACACAGACACAAGCACACAATCACAGACACACACACACCATATATATATATATATATATATATATATATATATATATATATATATATATATATATATATATATATATATATATATGAGAAAGGAATTGCATTAGTGAGCTTAGCGTAACAGTTAAAAGAGATTACTTTCTTCATTAACTGCAGGA